>JAHPZR010005220.1:0-27154 GCA_019787425.1 Platygyra sinensis
AAATGTGAGTTGTTACCTGGTCCTTGCTTGACAAGGGCAATTTCCAAAAAATATGTTAACTCAGACCCATATAAGGGCACAAAAAGCCATGTCAATGAATAAGTGACAATTCCTTCCTCGCGATCTTTGATTTTATGAAGTGAAATACACGGGAGAAGCTTGCATTTTATAACGCCGTCCTAAGACTTCAGACGTCTTCGGAAGACTTCGGACTTCTTCGGAATGATCATGTCTTCAAAAAATCCCATGCTCTCTCCAGGATAAAAAATCTCACTCTTTATATCTGCGAAAAAGTTGCCTAGGTATAAGTTACCAAAAATTCGGACCAGTGTCTCGAGTAAATAAAGCTATATCTCTTCAGTTTCTCCTTTAACGCATTAAGGTACAATTTTCGAGCTATGAGCAAAAAAGTAAACAATAACTCACGGCCTAAGACGGTCTATTGTCACATATAAAGTTCCCCTTTGGGGCCGCTAGTTTATTCATCTTGTGTGGTATATACTAAAACCAATTATTCACCTCCAGTGTCGGTGAAAGTGGTGGGATATTTTATCTCGCCGGTTCGCGGATCGACAAATATCCACCACGTTTTCACCCCCACTTCGTGAATAATTGTTAAAATATCCATCTGGGTGTGTAGGAATGTCATATCGATCACACGTGGACGTGTCTTCAGCTTTGGGACTCGATCGGGTAAACACACTCACGTTTTTCTAGTCTTCGGCCGATCATCATGTGTTGGTAAGGATACTCCGAACAATTTTGGCAGAATAACATTCACGTTCAGCATTAAACATCGGAAAAGAAACAGAAATTTCGATTTTACGGATCTTCGTCGTCCTCGCCCAATGGCCGAACGGCACGAGAGATCGTGTCAACTGAAGCATATAGTAATATGACCCATAATGCAGTTCGGCGCTGTGGCCAACCTCCTCTGAGTCGAATGTATGTACATTTTTTTCTTCATTGTTTAGCTGTTTTATTCCACGAGAAAGAGTCAATTTTGGAAAAAATACATCCGGCATTTCTTTCGCATTACGAAACTTCTACCTCTTGTCCTCTATTTGTTAGGAAATGTAATAAGGCTACAAAACCACCTATTAATCCAATTTCCGCTCTCTTATTCTGACAGTGTCACTTACGGAAGTTAAAAAGTTAAAGCAAATCTCTAAAAGTGGTCGAGATCGTTCAGAGAGGTAAGTTTCATCAAGAGGTTTTTTTCAAATATATTGCACAACGAACTTCTCTAATAATTATCCATAACCGCGTAGTGCTTGTCTTTCCCCACTTTCTTTTCGCCGCTTTTCAGTATGGGCCCACTATGTTACAACCGCCTATCACCAACACCTCGACAGGAATTACAAATGGTGGTATAGTTATAGGGCTACCCCACCAGTTTACTTACTATGGAATGGTTTGAAATGTCGATCCTTGCGCGGGATTTGATGCACAGCTTAGTCATTAACATTAAAATTTACTTTGTCATTGATACTAAATTTGACTTTTTCCTGATATAGAAACATTTCATCGGCTGATTTTTAGTACCATGTTTCGAAAGGAATAGATATTGAGCACCATTGTTCCCGGTTTAATTAAATTTTTTTGTCCTTCGAAGACCAATCCTTGGAGGTTAAAACACATTTTGTCAATAGCACCTGGAAAGAAATGCACCTAAACAAACCATAAACAATGGCAAAACCGGGGATGTGACATGCAGATAACGCGAAACCATGACTCTAAAAATTTGGGTATAGCATAGTGGCCCCGCTCTACCTGAGAGTCACAGCATAAAGCGACCTTTCAGGAACACATGTGAAGACAACACAGTAGAAATACTTAAATCAAAGAGAACGGCACATGCAACAAAGGATTTCCCCCCACCCGGCGCGTTACGGATACGTATCAGAGAGGTTCGTGTGCAATGAGAACGGGAACTCTCGTGATAGTTAATGATTGGGCTTTCATGCCGCCTCAGTAACATTGTGCCTTGGTTTACGAGATTGGCGGTTGTATTTTATTTCGCGCAGAAAACCAAGATTGTATAGTCAAACGAACAGCGGAGAAACGAAATGTGGGGTAAAGTAACGCGCTTTTAGAGGTACTACATTGAAAAAAAAATAGACTGCGTTGTATGGCGTTGTCCATTTTTTTGTGATACCAAGGCGAAAATCCACCTACTCTCCTCTCTTCCAAATAACGAAAAAGCTTTACTATCAAGATCATATATTTGAAACCTGTTGTATGAACCTACCTACTCTTTGGATAGAAGCAACCCGTTCGGACCCCTTTTGATGAGCTAAACTATTAGAAATTTGCTTTTTAAACTTTTAACTTTCACGTAATTGTTAACTTGCCAGATAAGAGAGCGGAAATTGATACGTATGTGAACAATAGATAAAGTTTCGTAATGGGGAATTTGCCGGCGAGATTTTTCAAAATTGACCCTTTCTCATGAGTAAAACATCTATAACCACTTAAAGAAAAATGTACAACAATGAACTCTACCCAATCTTAAAAGAGATGATCCTATACAGTGGCCGCATGAGAGTAAAAAATAAATGCTGCTTATTTAAAAGGCTTTCAAAGTGAAAGAAGAACTCTTAATCTAGTATGCCCTATAATTTTTTTGAGTTATTTTTTTGTAAAAAAAAATACCTCTTAGTCGGCGTGTCAGGTATGTTATGGACGGGTGGTTAAGTGAGTGGATGAGTGGATCAGTGAGAGATGTATGTATGTCACACCAATCAGATTGGATCTACTATTAAACGCCAATCAAATTTCTTGTTGTAAAGGTAAATGGTATGTGAGAAGATTTGATCCCGAAACAGTTGAGAACAGCCATGTTTATTCTTCTGTAAAAGAGGAGGAAGTATTCATAGATTGGGTTTACCTCGACATTTTCTGTGAGTTAGGCTGAGCATTTTGTGGGCGGGTTTGATAGTCATTAGCAACTGGATAATCAGTCAAAGAAACATAGTGTTTGGGATCATGTATAACTGCGAGCATGCGATGAAGGGTGAGCTTTTCCCATTGTGAAAGTTTTTGAATTAAATGAGTGTTAGCCGCTCTACTACTAATGTTGATGTGGTTTCTATGATAGGAACAATTGTATCAGGGGCACCCAACGACAATTTTCGGAAATATATCTGTTCGGAAGACGATTTGAGATCTAGAATTTTCGGAACATTTTTTGTAAAATATCTTGCTTGCCTGCTTCTCCAAAGATTTTCGAACATCTAAAATATGGTATAATTGCCTATTTTTAACGGATTTTTACCCTAAAAAGGTCACCTATAATTTTCGGGAGCCTTTTTTCTGGCTGAAATTTTCGAAAAGGTAAGTTTTGATCCCTATAATTTTCGGATCACTAGACTTTCAGCTAGGAAATCCGAACAGATGAAAATTTTTAGGGTATAAAAATATGCCTATATCTACCGTTTAAATACCAAAATACTTTCAACAGTGCTATGTTTTAGTGGTTTTGAACTATATTCTCGTTGGGTGCCCCTGTTGTATTTAAGGGGGCAGAATGCAGTAGAGAGAATGTGAAGAGGTTGTGACCAGGTTCGAATCGTTTGCGTGTTGTAGTGAAACCTAAATATTGCTGCAGAGTCGAGAACGAGTCGTTAATTTCAGCATCCATTGATCAGTTTCAATGATAAGTTTCAACGAGAAAAGCGAAGAGACAACGATTAATTTCGTCAACAGAACAAAAAGAAATTATTCTGTGACGATTTCACATTTGTAATGGTTCTTGTTTACTACTGGGATGAGAAGATATGTTACAAATGAAACTTAAACTTTTTTCGTCGATGTTATCAGGGTTTTCGCTTTATCACATTAATAGCCAGCACGGCGAATTGTTGTAGAAGAAAAAGAAAACTTCTTGTTTAAGATAACTTAAGTGAGGTAAATGAAGTCTTGGGAGTTCTATGATTGTATTAAGTGCAAGGACTTTGGTGATTGAATAATAAAGACTGACGTGTATGTTGCCGGTTTGTGATTTTTAGTCCGGTTTGGAGGGGATTGTGACAGTTACATAATATACATCGTAGTTCATGAGTCAGTAGTAAACAAATGGGAAGAGATACTTTATTTCAGGTTACAAAGGGTAACTTGATACTTTTGTTTTTCACAACGAGTAAATTCAATTAGAGGTCACAAATCGTCGCTTCTAGTTCAAAGAACATATTTTAGAGGAGACGAGACTATTTAGATTTGAAACAGTTTTAACGTTTACAAAATAAGTGAAAGTGACAACTGTTTTGTTCTTGTATGCAAAATGTAACGAGATATCTTTATTTTTAGTTACAAAAGGTAATTTGACACCCTTGTTTTTCACAAGAGAGTAAATTCAATTAGAGGTGATGATTCGTGAGCACTTGTTTCCCCGAGATGTTTGCTATTTTTAGTTAGAAATGGTAACTTGACACTTCTGTTTTTCACAAGGGAGTAAATTCAATTAGAGCTGACGAATCGTCACCACTTGTTCCCATGAAATGTTTGAACAAAGAAAACGATATTGCTATTTTTAGTTACAAATGGTAACTTAGAACTTTTGTTTTTCACATGGGAGTAAATTCAGTTAGAGCTAACAAGTTATGGCCTCTTGTTCCCAGGATATTAAACAAAAAAGAAGTTAACATGTTTGGACAGTTTTAGGTTTCTGCAGCAGAGGTTTGATATGGTTAATTCAAGGACATTTTATGTTATTCGTTTCAGTCCGAGATCTTTTTGTTAAAGGTAAAAAAATTATGAAAACCGTTCAAAATAATGTTCTTTGAAGACTGCGTGACACCAAGTTAAACTACAAATTAATCAGTAAATCAGGCTTAAACGAGTCAGAGAGCTTATTTCGGCGCATTGGGTATGTTATGGACGGGTCAATGTGATGGTGCAATAAGAGGCTTAAACAGTTCGTGTCTAGTCGTTGTCAGTTGTTGTGCTACAGATTGATCAGTTGATTGCTTGGCTATAGTCATCTCTGAATCAACAAGGACTGCTTGTAGATAAGAAACGTGAGGGTAGATATTCGAGTGATTATTAACCATGACGTCATCATAGAGATGAACGATGATCCAATAATATAGTTTGTGTTGATCAAGTGATATGGTGTCTACAGTAATAAATGAATCATCGAGGGGGTCTCTGGAATGTGCATTGCGTTGTCACTGTAGTGCTGGGAAAACAGCTAATTTTTAAAAGCGCAGTTATAAGATCTACGATCTTTATTGTCGTCTCTAACCCATACCTTACTTACAACAGGTTTGACCTACATGTATTATATTTCTGTTATTTCATCCACAAAAATAATATAGGTATTGAATCATCATCTGTCAAGACTCCATGTTTCATTATGGAAGCACACAATACACATATGGCTTGCCCCTCTACAAAAAAAAAATTCACAGCCCTTTTTTGCGCAACAACTCAAACACCTACAGAAAAACAGTCACCCATTCTACTCCCCCCCCCCCCCCCCCCCCTTCCTTCCACCAGACCATTTATTCCAACAAACAACTCCCACACGCTTAGCGTGCCTATATTTTACCCATACCCTCTTGGGACAACTTAAAATGACAACTTATCTTGGCGATATAAGATCGTATGTGCATCAGATTCTCAGTTTCTTTCTTGCTGTACATTGCAGCCAAAAAAACTTGTCAAATTAACTAAATTGTCACTGTAAAGAGTCGCTGAAATACTCTCATTTTCATAACCTTTTAATTAAAAAAATAACTCTTACACGCCTTGCGTGCCTATGTTTAAAAATTGGCAAGACTGGGATGTCATACTTTTATGAGTCTGATACGAATACTTGTCTTCGCACACAGTATCATGTTACGCGATTTACGCGGCATCAAATCAAGCGGTGTCTTAGGCATATTTGTTGTTTAATTAGAAGTATCGGAAAGGCATGGTATCCGTAAAAAGGTCTATTTCGGATATCAGCTAGGGTAAAAATCTCTCTATGAGCTCTCCTGATTTATAAGCAACTTTAATTATTAGCGGAAAAGAGTCTCCCGAACGGTCAAATTATGTGAGTTAGCGAACGAATGTTGTTGACATTGACCCCAACTGTTTACACTACCGGCTTCGGCGATGACTCAACTAAAATTTATATTACAGCAATCTTATAAAAAGAAACAAGAAAATAAAAGGAAAAGGTGTTGAAAAAGTATGAAATAATCATAAAAGGCTGCTCACTTCTATGGGGATAAGACATTTTAAATCAACGCCTTCTTCAACCAAGAATGCGTGATGCGTGACGGAACGGTCGTGATGACGATCGGTAGTGGTCAGTCAAAAGAAACGTGAGGCTTGAGATATTTCTCGATATTTTGGCGTAAAATAAGTGTCATCGAGTTCTCCAAGCGTTAAAACTCAATAAATCTACTCAGGTAATGTCTAAAAGTTCGCTGAGAAACTCAAAACCGCATTTTAGTCAACGGATGAGATTCGTCATTTCCACACAAATTGTTGAAATTTCCGCTACTTTGTCGAATTTTTTGCGTATCAAAATTATGAGTGCCCACAACTTTTAATACAGATTATTGTAGCTTAGGCCTAGTACATTACGGTGATAACAGTCATCATTCATGAACAGGTCCCACTTTTGAAAAAAATCTGTTTGTTTGGAGGCTATGTCAGCAAAGATGGCAAAGACATCTTTAAGCGGATCACGTTAAGACGTCATAACTTTGCTTGCGTTTAAGATAAGCAGATAGTTTTTAGTTGTGTGGAAAGAAGAAAGAATTATGCAGTAATTCTGAAATAATTAGGTCGTTTTATCACATGTGCAAAGTTTGAGCAAGCATAACGTAACCCCCAATTTTTGGGGTTTCAATTTCCGGTTTGTGTAGTTTTCGGGGTGCCTACAAAAAAAAAATTCCTCAAAAAATTAAAAAAGCGAATCTATCGAAATAAAGGGCATTTTCGTTCATTGCATATGTTGTTTGACTTGTGTAGAAAAAATGGAGGCGATCCATTTTCCACGAAAATTTGAGTGGTCGGTTCTTACACGGACACGCTCTTAAAGTCTGGTAAATATTACACAGCAATTTCGAAATTAAATATGGAAACATTTGCACCGGGATTTTCGGACCGAAGGTTCTAACAAATGGAAACCTAGTATTCAGCTGCCCTGTGCTTTGAATAACCTTTCGAAAGAGATGTTTCTCAATTTAATCCGTTCAGTACTTTTCGAGAAATGACTTCCGTGCGTGTTTATTGGAATGCAATTCTAATCGGCAGTCACGGTATGGCGCCTCTTGGGAATAAGTCATGCAAGAAATCACAAGACTTATTTTCGAAGTAAACTTAGGTTAAACACATAGAAGATAATTTTTCTGCCTAGCGCTTTGAAAATGCTCTTTAAATGGACCTCTATTGGTCCAAACGTCGCAGTAAGTCCGGAGAAGCACCTTTTCTCGACGCAGTCATGCAAACGTGGTAAATATTACACAGCACTTCCGAAATTAAATATGCAAACATTTGCAACGTTTTTTTTGGAGCGAAAGTTCTAACAAACTCGAAACAAATATTTTACTTGTCTTGCGCTTTAAAATACCTTTCGAAAGAGATGCCTTTTCGCTTCAATCCTTTCGGCACTTTCCGAGAAACGACTTTCAAGCAGGTTAGAAATTCGAGTCTTCGCACTTTGTGTTAATCATTCATTATCCATTCTGGCGAATGACACGACTTCTATTTTACGACTTCGGAGAAGCACGTATAATTTTCCTGCCAAGTTCTGAAAATGATTTGCAATGCAGCTAGTGTGGCAGTTCAAAACAAACTTATTTTTTCTCTTAGCCCGCTAAATTCTCAATTTCTTATTTAGATGGACACAATCTCATGACCGCGGCCATTGCCTGCGTGATCATGGTAGCTACACTAAAAATAACTTTGAAAGCTTAAAATAGATTGAAAAAGATTATCATAGGGCACGGGGATGTGTTCTCTCACCTCATAGTTTCTTGACGCAAGTTATTATTTTGTACATTCTGTTGTTTTTTAATTATGTGTTTCTTAGAACAATGCGGGTGAAATAACCAGCAAAATTTCCATACTATACCTGCCCTTGCTAGCAGCAGTTGTGACTCGGTTTTTAAAGATCCATCCCGAACATTCAGTGATTTCAGATGGATTTTCACTTCTTTTTGGCAGTTAACCAACGATACACTCTGCACATTCGAAGGGTTTTTGGAACTCGATCCGCATGGACCTCTAACATAAGAAGAGTAACCACAGGTGGCCATGACTTTGATCGTCGGCTAGGCTACTAAGCTACTCAGCTACTCAGCTTAGACGTGAAACAAAAAGTAAATTCAAATTGAAAATTTACTTTGTTGACACAATTTACTTCACTGCTTCTGATTTACGACCTAGGTGGTTCAAAAATTAAACACGACTAAATTAACGTAATACACGTTTACGAAAAAAAGTAATAGGTTGTAGTCACTAAATATATATACTACGGCCAGCTTCTATTTTTTTGGCCACGCAATTTAATCGCTTAGTCGGGTGAACAAACTTGAAACGAACTGTTGAAGAAACCCTAATCAATTTGGTGCCGTGCTTCTTCATCGACCTCAAAATTAAAATGTTAGACACCTATCGATCTGCCCCGGTTGTTCAAAGGCTGGATAACGCTATCCAGCGGATAAATCGCTATCCAGTGGATAAGTGTTAACAAAACAAACCACGCTATCCGCTGGATAGTGATTTAACCGGTGGATAGCGTTATCCATCCTTTGAACAACCCGTGCCAGGTGATACGTTGCACCGCACCCACCACATAGCACTATGCACTAGAATAATTTGAACCTAACCTCAAGGACCAGGGAAAGGCCATGGGGATGAGGTTCCTTTTTTTAAATCTCCCTTCCCACGCATAAGTTTGCTTAATTGATTTCTAGACGGGCAAGAGCGGCTTTCGAAGGAACCAAGTATATCCCTAAGGCCCCCTACCCAATGGGATATAACGAGTGTAACGCAATCTCATTGTGTCATCAGCAGAACTCGAAATTTAAAGAAGTTAGTTCTTCAGAATCTTTGGTTAACACGAATATCTGAAAGACTGAAAACAAAATTTTGACCCAGTAAGGATTTTATATATAAGCAAAAATGTAAACTTCTTGAAAACGACGATTATGAGGCTAGAGACACATTATATTGAGAAATACTTTGACGCAGCCTTTCGTGTATCCAGTTAATTTTCTTACACAAATATTTAGTAGCCTGAAAACACCTCATAGTTCTGATAGGGTTTCATTGATATACTTATAACCTTCTCAAGAGATTATATACAGATCATAATCTCTTGATCTGATACTGTTTATGTTTTTTTTTTCTATTTTTTTATACGCCACCCCCCACAAAAAAATTACCCACTTAATGGTTCAAATTTCCAAGAAGAAGCTCATATTCAAATTATTCGCTGGAAGTCAATTACTACCTTAAGCAAAATGGCTTTTAAAGCCGGTTATATTTTCATTTTCTACCCACCCTACCCCTACCCGTTGGATTGTGCACTCGTTTTCTGTAACGCAATCTGTGGTATAATGGCGGGTGCTCAACAGATCGAAACAGAACTGAACTTAAATGAGTTCTAGATGATAATCGTCGACTAAGTGGAGAAATTTAAAGGCTAATGACAGACGTTTGGGTCAGTTAGGATCTCGTCAAATGGTAAACTTCTTCTAAACGGCGGTTATGAGGCGAAAGACAAATAATATTGCTGGATGTTATGACGAGGGCTTCATACATCTGCTTACGGTTGTGATGTCTCAGAGTGATTTCGAACAATAATCATGGAAAATGCTGGCGGAAACTTTCTGATAGTATAACATGAGGTATCGAGGAGTATCAAATTGTCGACATGTCGTCAGGTAAGTTGAATATATCATAATTTTCGTCGTGCGTCGTTATTTTCACGTCATCATGCTAATTAGGACAGCGGTGTTTGTTGACAAAAACACAGCTTAAACTTCTTCTTGTAACATTTTACAGTTTTAACTGCCCCAAAATTTTATTGCGTGGTTTTACAGATGAGACATTGCTCTTTAAGTGGAGGGTAGTTTTGGGATCTCAGGTGATGTACTTTTGGCGATATTTTCCTTCAATTTTGGTCATTTTTAACGGGCTTCGAGAGTAGTTCGAAAGGGAAGAAATTTAAAATTCTCTAAAAAAATCAGATGTTTATCAAATCCCAAAGACAGCCTCTTGACGTAACAAGAAACACTTGCTTGTTTCGAATAATGGGTTTTTATCCGGATTTTTTTCGTTCTCTTTGTATGGCAAAATGTTAAACATGTGCCCTAAAATGGCCGCTGAAAGGCCTCTCAGAGGGGTAAAACCAAGATGGTCGCCCCAGCGCTAAAAAAAGAATCGAATTGGACTGAAAAATATATTTTTGTGAATCACTTATCTAGACCATTCATCTGAGAAAGTTTGAGGAATTTCATTTTTTCCCGTCCAAATGACCATAGTTGAAATTTATAGAGGGTGACTCTTAATGGCGCAACTCACTGTGTTATTTACATTGATACCAGATTGAATTTTCGTATTGTAATATCCAGTCGCACTTCGCGTTTCTGTCAGGTTGCTCTCTCCCTCCGGCTACCCTCTGAACGCCTGCAAAACAGGCTAATGTTTTAATGAAGATGTCGCCCCGGGTATGTAAACAGATATCGAGCCATATGAGAAGAAGCCAGGATGAACTTCTGCCAGTATTTTAACACTTGAAAGTCGCCCTGTGAGCATGTGAACACCCCCTAAGTATCCTATGTCCCGTTAATCTTCCCCCAGATACCGTATATCTCAGTAATATTTTACCTAAATGTCCCTTATTCCGAAAATCACACTACTCATAACCCATAGTTAAGACCAAAGACTGTTGATAAGACAGTTGAAACCCGCTAGTTCAAACCCTCAGGGAAAAGATCTAGTGCGAAATGACGGAAGATTTAGTAGATAGTAAATAACTAAAGGGTAAATAGAAGGTTATGAATTCGAAATCACAGTAAATTCAATATAACCGAGTTCGAATTGGCGAGGTCCAGCTGTAGGTTAAAACATTTGCTTACGAGAAAGCGACTATCCTTGATTTATCGCTCTCCAATAGGAGCTGCGCCATGCAACTGAAAGATCCCTGAGTTCTATTGTACCAAACCAAATAAAGCAGAAATTTAAACTGAGAAGCACGAAGTGTTCACGCTATTATCCTAGAGGGTGTTTTCGCGGAATGGCATTTTCTTTAGTGGTATATCGTTATTGTGTCTACGCAATAAGCAGATTTATATAAGATTTTAGTATAATTTGCACAGGTGATCGAATATAAGAATTTTTCCCTTTCCCCGTTTGCCTCTGAGGAAAAAACAGACGGACTTAGGAAAGGAGTTCACGATCGTCGCGGGAACTGTAAAAGTTTGTTTGCTACAGTTCAGGCTAGAAACTCTAACACATCGCATTTACCTCCAAGTCGGTGTCACTTGGCTCATTGCTGCTGCTGCTTCTTCTTCTTCTTCTTCTTCTTCTTCTTCTTCTTCTTCTTCTTCTTCTTCTTCTTCTTCTTCTTCTTCTTCTTCTTCTACTTTGGTTTCAGCGACGGGAGATGTCGAAGTTTATCCGCTTAGTGATTTCACCGTAATAGTTCCTTCATGCGATTCAGTCTGAGTAAAGTGCAGGTGGACGTAAAGAGGAACTTTGCTTTACCTTGGGGATGGTACTGGCTATGCAATCGTGTTGGAACACCACAAGACACCTCATAAGCTCGTCATTTGGAATGCTTTTGTGAGATCTTCCAACCTGAAAATGCAGCAAGCAAACTCCAGTTCCAGGGCGATTGTGAACTCACTCTGATTCCTTCGTCTCAACGAATTGCATGGATCCACTATTTTCCCGTTTAAGCGAAAGTTGGACAATTTTCGTCCTCTCTGGTGGTATTCCGGAACAGAAAAACTAATTCCGGAAAAAACTAAATCCGGAATTCCGGAACAGAAAAACTAAATCCGGAAAAACTAAATCCGGAATTCCGGAACAGAAAAACTAAATCATCGATGAAGTAAGACTTTTCTCGGGCTGAAAAAACAAAACACCGAGTCGCAAGTAGCCTCACTTTCATGTAAACTCTTCCCGGGTGCCGACCGAGTAGTCTGCTCTATTTGCATTCAGTGTAAAAACCAGCGAGTTCACAATGTTGATAATCTTGAGGTAGCCGTGCATCAAATTAAAAGCGGAGCTCCGGCGGCCCGAAGAACCGCCAAGCGGAGCCCCATACCCATATAGGAAAAAAAAAGGAAACCCATGAGTTGATTTTGTCATGGTTATCATGGCTAGCGGCATTGCTCGTGGGCGCGTGCGCACGAAGACGACGACGACCACGACGACGGAGTCGCGCAACATGGCGGCCATACTCCAAATAATATGTTGACAGAGATATGCTGCCTTGATTTACCGTGTACTTCTTTGATATTTATTGAACATCCATGTTATGATCAATTTTACGACAACTGCAGAAATTCAAGCGCGTCCATTGGCTAATTTTTATTGTCAATATGCGGGCAGACACATGAATTTAAAATTCATTTGGCGCGTCAGCGAGCGAGAGCCGGTAATTCGACAATTTGTTATCTTAAAAAAAAACAAATTGATGTCAATTTTTAATGCGTCTGTCCTGTTATTGATTATGAATTTCGTCATCACATTGTCAAAGTAGTCTGCGGATCCACTCGGCTATCGCCTCGTGGATCCACAGCTACTTTGACAATGTGATGACGAAATTCATGATCAATAACAGGACAGACGCATAAAAATCTGATGTCAATTTGTTAATTGACACCTGTCGAAACAAGGTATACGTTGCCCAGTATCACGTGACCATATCGCGGACTCAAGTATACAACTCATCGAGATCACGTGTTTTACGAAGTTGACCGCTGACCAAATTATGGTTTTTGATTGGATCGTGGGCTCAAGTCAGGTTAACTTGTTGACAACACGGCAGGTTTGTTTGGAAGCCGGTTAACGCAAGCCCAAGATTAAAATTTATTCAAATTATAACTTTTTCCTCTGTACAAATGTTTTTTTTGCGATTATGAAGCTCAAAACAGTAAGCCAGACAATAAACAGAAATTCTACCTTTTTCTGGGTAGCTTAATCGGGAACTGAACAACCCGGCCAAGGAGCTACGCTTTTAGGCTGGCCTAAATCTATATATTAAAATTATTATGAAGGTTCCCAGTGATACAAAAAGCGCAATGCGCTCTGAAAGTAGTGCAGCCTGTTAAAGAATTTGATCGCAAGATTCCTGAAGAGAAGATAAATGGGGCAGAAGGTTAAGTGTTTCCACTCAGTCATATACTTAGACCATAATCCGGAAATCGGTCGAGCTCTGCGAACAATAATGTTCCCATTACGTGATTTCTCTATGTTTAATCCTATAGATATTTTTTTTTTCATCTGTTTGCAGACGTCTCTAATCTGTTTTATTCTGATTAAGATCTACAGCATCTTGAGGAAACTGTCAATCGGGAACTCGGTGAAATTAATACATGGCTTTGTGCTAACAAACTATCTCTTAATATTCCATCCTTATCAAAAAAAAAATAAATTACTCTATAAAAATTGAAATAGATGGCAAAACAATAAATAGGGCTAAAATTGTTAAGTACCTAAGAATTCTCATAGACTATCATCTTAATTAGAAAGAACATATCCGACAGCTTTCCAAAATATATCTAGAGGTATTGGTGTTTTCTTATAAAATTAGCCATTATGTAAATGTCAAGATTTTCACTTCAATTATACCATGCCATTATTCTTCATTTTTCTTTTCATAGTGTTGTATAGTCTGGGGTAACAGCTATGATCATAATATTAAACAACTCCAAAGAATGCAAAAGAAAGTGATCCGTCTAATTTCCTTTTTCTGATTTTGATGCTCATACAAGTCCTTTGTTTTTCAACTTAAACTTCTAAAACTTCTGGATCATATCAGACTTCAAACTCTTTGCTTCATGCACCAATTCTTTCTCGGCAAATTACCAACGATTTTTGACTCAGATAAGCCATGATAATGTCAACACTCGCTTTGCAACTAGGACAACGTTTTATGTTCCAAAAATTCGAACAAACTATGGTAAATTTATTATTCGATACAGTGGACCTATATTTTGGAACGAAACTGATGAGAGATTTAAGATTATATCTCCCTATTCATTCAAAAGAGAATTATCCATGCATTTCATCATTTGTATTAAGTTTTGCTACTAATTACTATTATTCTGTTTATTGTGTTCATGTTTAAGAATTATTAGTTCTGTAATCTATTTCTTTATTTAAGTGTTTAAAATGTAAAATGTAAAAAGCCTTTTTTCTGGCATTATATTTATTTCCAATTAATAAATAGTTATTCGTGTTTGTAGGTTCTTAACACCGCCTGCCTAGATTAGCTCGCTATTTGCAGGCGGTGTTCATTGTAAGTAATTTCCTTGTAAGTAAATGGTGGTCACGCAATTAGTTCAGCTCTTTAGTTATTTTGGGTGACCAGCAACTGTTCAATCTGTATTTAAAGTGCACCTAAACCCAAAAACTTTTTTTCGCTAAAACAATAAAGCTTATTTTGTGGAGTAATTAGCCGCAAAAATTTTTCGATTTGGTTAAATCTTTGATTTTCTATGGCTCGTCAAAGTACGTGAAATTGCCGCCATTTTGGTCCACGACCGAGTTTAACGGAGAATGGGTCGAGGGCCGGATGTGACGTCAAATCGAGAACACGATGATTCTGAGATTCGCATATTTACTTGTTTCTGTGGGAAAGGCTGGAAAAGTTGTTCGAAAAAATGCTAGCCAGGTGCGCTGTAGTGTGATGTAGCAACACAACAAACTTATAGGAGGTACTCCGCTCCATGCCATACCGTTTTATGGAGAGATGTCCTGAAGAGAAGAAACGTACAAAGTGATGGCTCGATTCGTGCAAAGTGATAGCCGTCTAAGAGTTCGGTGATCTGTTCCATAAAGTATTTCAAACCAGGCGATCTCGCTCGATGTCTGGATTTTCAGCGAGAGGAAGGGGTTTTGCTGACTCAGTGACTTAAGCGACACGAATTCGGAATAACCGTCCATCGATTCATGCAGCCGTTGTTGCATCTGATCTGAGAAACAACAGCAGTCAGTCGGCACAGCCGACAGATAGTTTCGTATTTGCCCACTACTAATATTAAAACTCCATTTCTGAAGCCATATCGGTTTAATTCCTGGTTATTCAGTAACACACTTTAAGGTAACAGCAGCACCAATATCTTCAAGAGCAAGATCACTCTTCTTTGAGTCTTGACAACCTTCTAACTCACTTTAATATAATAGTAAAAACAACAATAACATTCGTTGATGTTTTGAAGGGAAGCGACGCTACAATTTCCACACTCGCAGGAAAAGAACACAAACATTGTGTCATGGGATAATCATTTTGGTCTACGTTGAAAGAATGAAGTAAAAATAATTTAAGAAAGTTAACGGACTTGACTTTTATTTATACGAAAGTATGTTATACGAAAGTATGCGAGATCGAAGTATGCGCGAATTTAGTAAATATACGCACCACACGCTACAGTCTCTTTGACTTCTACATATCACTGTCTTCGGGTCTGTCCATCAGAGCTCGTTCGAGTTCTTTGTCAGCATCCACCTCATTTGTCTATCCATTCTTCGTTGGCCAGAGAGTTGTCAGCATATAAATCAGCTCGGCCGTCATCATTTAACTATTCACTTTGCTTTGTTGACAAGTGCGAGTCGTCATTCTCTTCAGCGATATAATAACTTTCGGAGTCTTCTGACTCAAAGCTCATTTCAGAATCCGACGAAGCAGAAGATATTGTTGATAAAAACAGAAATCTGTCGACTGTGGAACCCCCGGCGAAAAACATGTGCGACAAAAAGACTTCTACGCTCATGCACAGCAAAGGCCCGACTGGGACAGCCGAAGCTTTCGTTCTCGAAGTGACGTCACGGCTTTACTCTCCCCAGACTCCTTATGCTCGGTCGTGAACCATACGAAACTCGGTTTCAAGAGGGCACAGAAATTCGAGGATTTAACCAAATCGAAAATTTTTCGGCTAATTACTCCACAAAATAAGCTTTATTGTTTTAGCGGAAAAAATTTGTGGGGTTAGGTGCACTTTAAAGTAATTTTTACAGTTCAAATAAACCTTGTTGTTGCTGTTGTTGACAATACATTATCAGGGGTATTGAAATTTTAATCCTCCTTTGTATTAAAATGGTTAAAACACAATCATCATACGGCTGAACTGAAGTGAGCAATCTTAATGTTGACGGTCTGGCCACATAAAGAATTTGAGAGACGGGGCTTTGGGCGTGATGCTCAACAAGTTTGCCTATGAATTCTAAAGGTCTCTTAAGAGTCTCTTTGCCAAGACGTAACGCCGCGTCAGACTAACTACGGACATGTCAAAATTGTCGCCTAAAATACTTGTCTTTTGGTTGAATTTCAAGTCTTCCAGCATCTGTGTACTTGTCTAAAGTGTCCTGCAAAGTTTACAGACAAATATTCGGAAAACTAATACTGGCGTAGTCATGATTAGCAATGATCAGTGTGAAGAGCAGAAAGTGAGGAATGAAATGAAAATAAGCAAGAATGATTTTGAGGATATATGAGAACACAATATTTCAGGAGAGATGACGCGTTTCTTCAAAAGTCCCATGCACACGACAACCCTATTCTTAGTCTGGTCCCTCGGTTCTTTTTACGCGCTTTTCTCAGCATTAAGCTTAGGGTTGCTGAGAGCCTGGTGAAGAGAAATGTGAGTAGGAAATTGACCTTCTTACATAACACAGTCACTTGACGTCACTGAATAGCACCCTGGCTAAATAGTGACAGGTTTTGCGCGGTCATTGAAACAGCAAGTGACGTCTGAGGGTCGGTAATAAGAAAGGATGTGGAAATGGAAGAATCCGATGATATTTTCATTGTCATTTTTTTTACACGATATATGATATATGTAATCATTTCTTCTCGCCAGGTATGCTCAACATTTATACTGAAGTTTATATTGCTTTTTGACCCCTTGAATGAGGAAAAAAGTTTTCATGAAAAATAAGCAGCCTTTTATTGGTCTTGCAAGAGCATTTTTATTTTGATCTCAGCTCTACAAATCTTTGATTTTCAATGCATGAAACTTTCCCTGACTACCAAAAATCCACAGTTTCTACTTTGCACGGCGAGGGAAATTTGTGGTGTTATTGACCGATCCTTCTGTCGCCAGGTCAAGCTGTATGTTACTGAACTAGGATGAAGCCCATGGTTTTGATGAACTTGTCTCCTTTATCTGCTGCGTGTCTTGCTACGTTCCCACACGTGTTGGTATCATCTGGATACCCTGCTGTACCAAACCCGATTCTGGAGTCACAGCTGTCGCAAGCGTTTTGGTCGTTCCCAACGATACCAATTCTTGCTCTCGAATGTGAAGAGCTGCTGCTTGCAGCATTAAAACCTTCTTTGTTGCAGTTGAGCTGTAAGGAGGCCTGGGAACCAATCAGAGTCTTCCATGTGTTACGGCCAAATGTGGTGGCGCGGAAATGCCCGTCAGCAATCAGGGAGTACAGAGAGTTGGCGTGCACGTTGATGACAGTGAACTTGATCTGGTGGCCGATCTTCATACCTAGACAGATCTTGGAGAAAGGTGTGTTCCAATAGGTTGGTAGCTTGGTCTCCTGTGAATCAAGCCCAGTCTTCCCTCCTGGGAGATTAAAGTCGTTCCTGTTGCTCCAGAGTTTGGAGTCGAAGTGAAAGGTATTCTGGATATCAATAACAAAAAAACAAAAAAAACACTCCATGAACAAGTAATTCTGCGGTCATGTAAAGAGCTTAAAAACCACACATCGATAGCTTTCTGAAGTTACCAAGTTAAATATGTCCACTTTTTCAGGCAGCAATTAGTCTCAACGCGTTATTCAACGCATTTGTAATAGTGTAAAACTGTTTAGTGGTTTCCGTATATCTTATTTTTAACTCTAATTGGGATAATTTGGTCACAGGATCAAATCTTCGACAATTTGCATCTGGGGATAACATCCATTCCTATGTTTAGAGAGAAATCTGTCTTGTTACTAGTCCTTTCTCTTAGTTACAGCAACGCAAAGCTTATGAGGCAGTAACTAGTCTCAGCAAGCCCTTCAAAAACAATCGCATAGAGTATTCGAGCTACTGACAATGTATTAAAAATATCTCTATCCAATTTTTTTTTTTTTTTTTTTTTTTTTTTTTTACACTTAACACCCGAGAGGGGGGATACTCCGATATATGGGCGATATAGGTAAGTGCTGTGGAATAGGGTACGGTTTTTGAAGTTCTCGGTTCTTGAATAGGGTATCTTTTTTGACCCCTTTGTTACTGTATTCCTGGTGTGGTCCTGGGATAGGGTAGCTAAATTGTATCATTTAATACTAGCCTTGCATACGGCAGCTGAGCCCGCAGTACGTGCGGCAGTCAAAACTTAGCTGTCCTACCAAAACGATACGATAATAGCTATTTTGTCTATTTTCTGCCCAGCAAACACAAACAAAGACAATGCAAATGGTGCTTTGGGCTCTTCTAATAGTAATCTTGAGAATTCTGAGTTTAATTTCAGGAGGAACTACATATTTTGTTCAGAATAGCAGAACTATTAGCCTACCTGGCGACACTCGACGAACTGCAAGCGAGTTGCCTGACGTTGGCGCCAAAATATAAGAAGCTTGGAGGCTAAAAATGTTTCATAATTTTCTGTTTTTACAATCTGATATGGTTTTTGGAATAGTAAATGCCTTTTCCTGAATATTTGCTGCTGTTTCCAGTGAGAAGAGTTGCTGACTTCAATGCTTTTCTTGTTCACTTACATTTATTTCAGACCAATTAAGTTTTTCCGGCCTGCTGAATTCTGATTGGTCAATTCATATTTTTGGCCCGGCAGCCGTATGCAAGGAGAGTGGGAAAACGCCAGCCTAAACTAATGTTTGGGTCTTAAAAAGGGCATCAGTTTCGAAGTTTGGACCAGTACGTTATCGGCTCTTATATTCTTATAACCTGGTTACCCTTTTTCTCTTTATTTCTCAGGGGGAGAAATTAGCCTTTTTTCTCCCTTACGACTTTAGAGAGGAACTGATCTTCTTCATACGCCGAAACTAGACTTAGATGAGCGACGAAAGAAAGCTTACATTCCTGATCAGTACTACCTTTTAAAACATACGGTTGTTATACTACATAGTTATACCTTTGTTCCATCTGTCTTCATGACCAAGGTCCACCCGCCTCCTCCACAAGCTCCAAGACCAACACTGCTCATATGGCAGTACACAGGAATCTTCACAGACCCTACTTTCAGCATGTAGGCTTTGTTTTCTTTGCCCCTAATAAAACATAAGAAAATCTTATCAGTCGGGAGCAGTTTGATAGCCATAAACCTTGCTTTAGTTTACATTTGAAGCTCTTTCTTTGCCATGTAACCAGGCGAAGTGTGCTTTTGGCATCTGCGTGTCCCTGTAATTCCCCCTAGGGGATACTCCCATATCAAACGAACTGGGATGTTCGTCGGAAAAATTTAAAAAGAGCACCCAAGAAGTACCTTGATCCTAAACTGGCACCGCAAAACTTCCCGCTTTGAACGTTTTGAGACTAAACCCTCCAAGAGATACCACGGTGGTAATGCATAGCTACTTACTCGTTAAAGAAGCTACGTCACGTTTAAATGGGTTTGAAAAGTTTAGCTAATCTTTTTAATTTCGTTGTTTGCAAACCTTGTCAATCTTCTCCATCCTTAACCATCCTTGTTTTCTTATTTATGGTTTGTTATTATCCCTTTGATGTTTTTCCACCTTTATAAAGCATTATTTTCAGGTTCCCTTCAATTTAAAGGTAAATTTTTCGATGGTCAAAATACCTTAAAACATCGGAAACAGCCCCTAATAATTTTTTGAGTAAGTGTTTTTAATTCAAGATCTTCTCTGTAAGCATAGCAATTTTAAACCCGTACAGAAACATAGAAAATCGCCTTGTCGTTGGCAAAAGCTAGCTACCCACAATTTTTCCTGACACATTATGTCATATCTTCAATACATTAAATACGACTCGAAGTATGGGCTAAACATATTTTTCTGCCGTGAAAACTGAGAACAAAAGTTCACGTATCTGGCGATGATTGTAACAAATTAGATTTGTTCCCGAGAGCGACAAACTCGTGAGTCTGCTAAAATTTCAATAAGCTGTACTTACAGGCTTTTTTCATAAAGTTCCTTGCACGTGGAAGCTAAAAGAGAGAAAAAAAATATCAGCCACTTGCACCGCCCGGTCCGCCTCAAAGGAGTCTATACAGCAGACAGTCTGCAACTAAAATTTATCTCTTCTTTCGGCAATGCTAAGGGCCGGAATGAATATTCCCTGTTGTTTTCTAACCTGAACTGGTAGGAGGCTTGCCGCCTCGCCGCCTTGCACCAGTTTGAGAGTCGCTTGTAGCTTCTCATCGACCAGTTTTTTCATGGCTTCACTAGCTTTGGGGTTCTCGCCGACATAATGATTACACAAGATGGTTTAGCCCCTAGTTTTAGCGGAATCTACCGACGTGGTGTTTTGAGTTTTGAGCCCTACAATACCAGTAAAAACCGCGAACATAAATGAGAATACTGCGATGATAAAGAGTCGCATGGTAGCCGGTGTGAAAATCTTACTGTATGCAGAAAAGAAAAAAAAAATGTTTTTGCTCCGGCTCCTGTTTTGCTGTTATGATTTCAGCTTTCTGTTCTGTTTGTGATTACGTCAATCGTCCGAGACTAGAAAATTTTTCCTATGTAAAAATTAAACAAAAGGATTTAAATAGTTTTGAGTAAAAATTCTAAGTGCCAATCTTTCCATTTAGTCAGTAACAAATCACAATGCTGTGGAACAGCAGGCACACGGCAAAGATGTGGTTTTAAAGTGCTGGAGGCTTGTAATACAGGGCGATTAGATCGGAGAACATTTGGTAGAAAAAATGGCCTCGCAACCAGCCTTCTGTTGTTTATAAATTACCAATTTTAGTCAACTTACGGCGCAGACCGGAAAAACGAGGTCAGTAAGATATTTATCATTTCTCTACAATGTGCCCGATGGGTTCAGGAACGATTTATATCGACGCGGTACGGCTTCAAGTTTCTGACGCACCTCGAAAGTAAAACGGGTCAATTTGAAATTGTGGTTAACGCGCTTTGATTGGTCAGAAACACAGGTTTAATCAGTGTATGAAACATAGAAAAAGCCTGTTATATTTTTTTTTCTTTTCACATATATCTTAAAACAAATGAAGGAGGCTAAGCCGTGTATTGCACCGCTATAAAACACTCCGGGCATTTGATAACACTCGTGTTTTCTACATTTCCATTATGTTGCCAAATTCCCGTCGCGTTTTGTTCCAGAGTAATTAAGAGTTACTTCCTATAAATACTACGGATAGGTGTGCAAAATGCAAAAAAATGAATTTCCTCAAACTTTTTCACAAGAAAGCCCTCCGGAAACTATTTAAGAAAATACAACTTTTAGTTTGTTTGGATTTACATTTTTCAAGAAAAGCGATTTTTTAGTTTTCACCCTCAGAGAAGCCCTCGAACCACTGAAAAATGTGATTCGTATTTGTGACTCGTGTGAGAAAATTAAAACAAATATCAAAACTATTTCCATATTATATAATTCAATGACCCTTCCTTTACAGAGTACCGTTGTTAGAATTGAAAAATATTCAAACCTGAATTTTTTTAAAAATTTTCAAATTTACCCTCCCAAACACCATTATCAGAAAGCTCGATTTTGGCAAACTTCAAAGGCAAAATTCCCTATCTGGTACATGGATTCCGCCGTAAAGATGGCATTGTATAGAAAGAGCAAGGTTTCCTCTATCGGTCTGTGAAATAAAATTTTGGGGCAACTCAAACTGCGAATTCAGACGACCGAAAATATTTACGGTACTCGCTTAAAGTTACTGACCTTTGAAGTTACAGTTGTCTTAATAAATACAAGAGATAACCTAAACAACAGATGGAATCTTGGCTTGAATGCGACCCTTTCCACCCATTTAAATGATTTATAGTTATTTTTTATCTTCTGTGGGCAATTTATCGACAGTAATACTTCTTTTACACTGAAAAGGAGTTCTAACTGGTTTATGTGTACATACCTATTTCATTACTGAAGCGGAAATTTGTGAATATTAAATTTGCTCCATCAATAAAGTTCTACTTCGTGTGCTACAAGGCGTTAAGTGTTGTCATTAAAACAAAATGGTATTGCCAAGCAGAAGGTTTCCCACTCAGATTTTAAAACAACATATATTTTTTGACTAACCGTCCTCGTGCATGGCTTGATTTACTCAGCAGCGTTACACGGGTGTTTTTAGCAAGTCTTGGTGTTGCTATGGTAGCCTATTGTGTCACGAAATAATACCAACGTGTTTTCCAGTGATTGGGCAGTTTTTTGATACTATGATTGTAGCATTAATTGATAAAGAGTGGTAATTATGACCCATAAGAATCTATGTCTTGGAAAGTGCTGGAAACTGTTTTGAGTCACCTTAAGGAGGGGGTCCACATGAAAGCCGTATTTTGGCTGGGTATTATGTTTTTATGCCGGCAAACATCTCGTTTACGTTTCAAGCAATCAAGAATCTCTATGCTCACTTCACATATTTATGTTTTGGGTCGTTTTGTAAATTTTCTGGTGATTTTTAGGTATATTTGGAGATAAATAGTTTTTCTCAAAGGATAGTAAAATTTATGGAAATAGGAAATTTTGAAGATTTGGTGTTGTTTTAAAATTAGAGTTTGCCCAACAGTTGCCCAACAACCTGGGGTGCCATTGTGCGGTCGGGCAACTGTCTGGTGGTGTTCCAAAACCATTTTTTCCCCTTTCAACCTCTCTTTAAACTTACCAAAATTTCACTTAAATTCAGGTTTACCCCCGCCTTAAGTTACCTTCAGTGGGTCTAACTTGGTGTTAAAGCTGGATAGATTAGAGGATGTCAAAGAAGGCAATTAGATATAATTGTTTCTGAATTCTCGCTGAAAAAGGATTCTAAACAAATGGCACAAATTCAAGATGATTTTACTGCATAGATGCCAAATGTAAGCTTAAGAGTGAATTCCTATAAATACCACGGATAAGTGTGCAAAATGCAAAAATCGAATTCCCTCAAACTTTTTCGCAAGAAAGCCCTCTGGAAACTATTTAAGAAAATACAACTTTTAATTGGTTTGGATTTTTCAAGAAAAGCGACTTATTTGGTTTTCACCCTCAGAGAAGCCCACGAACCACTGAAAAAGAATTCATCAAAATCTATTCATTGTATCTTTTGACATCATAATGCTTTACAGTGCGGACACTCGAACCATGAACGCTATGGCTTTATTTTCACTTTATTTGTACTTTTTTTTCACTTATTTTGTAGTTATTTTTTAAATTTTTCCAGAACTAACCAATCACATTTGCGAATCGAAGCAATGGCACAGACATTTTTTCTCCTTTTTTCCGTGTTTTTATCGTTCCACGTTACAGGTTTGAGACGTTTTTCGGTGCGCAGTTACACATGTATTCCACTGAATAACGTTAACGGTGTTTTTTGGCGCGAATTAATTTGCGTTCACAGAAGTCAGACCCGGTTTTTCAGTTCACCGCGAAATACCTCGAAATGGCCTACGCTTCAGCAAATTATGCTAGTAAGTATTACTTTCATCTAAACAGATGCATTTTTAGATACTTTTGTTGAATTTAAGCTCTTTTGGGGAACGAAAAAATGACTTTCTATTATTTGTCTTGAAATAATTAGGTCAGTGTAATCTCAGGATTAATCAACAACAAGGCATCTACGACAGTGGAAGCGCGTTGCCAAATATTTATCGCGAGAGAATTCTTGATCTCCACCACTAGGGATTTTCCCAAAGACAAATTTCAGGCACAGCGCGAGTTAGTACTGGCTATGTCAATAAAGTTGTTCAAAATTATGTGGACAACAACACGTCCCTTCCTCCGACGCGAAAATTAGCGACTCGTAATGTTGTTACACAAGACGTTGTTGATTACATTGAATCCGAGAAATTGTGCAAGCCCAGCACATACACATCTGAACTTCAACAGCGCTTATTACTGGATGGAGTTTCGCCACCTCATCTTTTGCCATCTCAAAGTGCAATAAAAAAGTGCGTTCGGGAGGATTGTTTTATGACGAAGAAAAAACTTGGGCAACTACCGATGGAGTCATTGTCAGACGTAAACATCAACTATAAAGATTATTATCTTGATCAAATTGCGCAACTAGACTGTACTACACTTCACTTTTTTGATGAGTCCGGTGTCAAAATTACTTCGGGAAATCGTGTATACGGTAATTCTTATATCGTCGAGCCTGCCATCGAAGTACAGCGCTACGCCTCGAACGCGAACTACACGCTAAACCTGCTTCACTCAATACAAGGAGTTGATTACTACAATATTTTACGGGGCGCTTCTAATGGAATGGAAATGCTGAACTTTTTCGATGAGGCTTTAGCAGTGGAAAGAGCAGATGGCTTACCAATCCTGGAACTCGGTGACTGTATCATAATGGATAACTGTGGATTTCACCACGGACGCCAAGTCGAACCGTTACTGAGGGATATCTTACAAGAACATAATATCAATCTTTTGTTCCAGCCTTCGTACTCGCCCCACCTAAATACCTGCGAGTTTTGCTTCAACCAGGTAAAATGCTACCTCAAACAAAATACATCGCTCACTCTCAATGAGACCGAAATAGCAATTGGCGAAGCTGTTTCCAAAATAGATGCTTCAAATTCAGTAGCATATTTTAGGAATTGCGGCTACTTATGACATCATGATCGACAGCTTATCTCCAGATCTGGTCGCTTGCACGCAAGCTATTTATAGCCACGGTGATGGGAAAACACAGTGTTGCAGCTGAATGAACATGGCGAAGTCGATTGACTCAGCATCTTCCGGTCCGTCAGCGTGTCAATTGTTGGTGAACGTCCTCACGTAGTTTTTTTGCTTTAACTATTCTCTATCGTGTGGGCTCGAGAGTTTCAAGGCCTAAAACTGATCTGGAGCGTCTCTTCTCTCTACTCCACGTGATTTAACCTGCTCTGACGAATCCCAAATCTCTGAAAACAATAGAGGCCCTTTTACCAGGGACGGACATTCAAAAGAGAGGTCGTCCTACACTGGACTTCTTCGGTCTCTACTAACGCTCTTGTACAGTCGATTGCTATCGCCTAATACTGTCGGCTCTAACTAGCCGCTTTACGACTAGCCTAACAAGCGTATTTAAATAAACACTCATACAAAACTAACATGATAAAAAAAAAAAAAAATTAATCCCTGGTGCTAATAACTACGAAAGAACTCAACCTAACTAAACCCTAAAAAAGAAAACTCCTCTACAGAACAAGGCGAAATCGACCTGAACAAACACATCAAAACCCTTCTCGAATGCAGTGTAGCTCTGTGATTGTAATTCGAATGTCTGGCTGCTGATCTCGTGTCTATGTGCATGGTGCGCGTGTATAGCGAATAGTATGACTGCTTCCTGGCTGGTCGGGTATCTCCTTTTCTTGCTAAAAACGTTTACTTAACGAGCAATAACAATGGAATCGTGCATGCTTCTCCCTCTCTCTCGCTGTCCTTCCGATCGTCTCTCTCACATGGTGCTAGTCCTCCGCGGCTCCAGTTAGCACAAGTTATTGTTAGGCAGTAAAGGCGGAGAGAGAGGACTAGGAGGGCGGTGTGTCCTGGAAAACGCCAGAAAACTAACTGGAGGGTCCCGGTCGTATCGAACGTGGAGAACTTCTCCCAGCCCTACTACGCAAATTCTCCTTCACTGGCACAAAAACGTGTATATCACGGAAACTGGAAATACTGGAACGAGAACTCTTCTGGCAATAAGACTGGCACTGGACACATGAATCCAACGAAAACTGCACCCGCGGGGATCGACCGGTCCTGAACCGGAAAAAATAAAGATACCCAAAGTTAGAGAGCACGCCGCTGCGGACAGTTTTAGAACAGAGTACCCGACTCCAGTATCTATGGCCGGATTTTCGCAGCCGGTCCGGAATCAGGGCACAGTTGCGAAAAACACACAGCTCCCTTTTACGAATGAGCGCTCGAGCATAAAGAAACCTCCAATACTACTTGTGCAAATAGAAAGTGTAAGCACAGCTGGGAAAAAAGAAAAGAATGAGAAAGATTGCCCGATGCTGCACGATCGACGCGGGAGAGGTGTTGCCACTGCCCCAAATCAGGTCCATAACAAGCGAGGTGCACAAACCATCCATGTACGATGTGAACTTATGCAAGTTGAAAGATAAGCCCCAGAGCTACAAAATGATATCCGAATGCTTAAAGTGCGATCCAAAGAACTGGAGCAGAAATATGAAAAGCAATAATGACAACGATGTATTTTTAGCCGAACTTCAGCCGCGCGAAATCAGTTCTTCGCCGTGATGAGTCCGCGATTGAAATGTCAGAACTCGGCTAGTATTTAGATCGGGGTGCAGTGGATAGGATCTAATGGTGTTACAGATGTGCTTTTGGCAAAATAAAGTTCCCGTAGACGACATACATATGGACTGGAGAACTTCCAGGCATAATTGAAAAATATAAGCGAGGAAATGTAAATGTGCATCTTAACCAACCAAAAAAAAAAAAAAAAAAACCCTCCGCCGCAATCCTTATGATTTGCCTTCTTTGACACTACTTGGCCGCATATAATTTGCCAGACTCATACTTCAAGCACTAAACTGTACTAAGTGACTAGTAACTCATCTCTTTGAAGCATTTCCATATACTGCTTATGTTGTTTTTCCCATGTAAAACAGTCAGGGCTGAACAGTGTAAGGTTTATGTGTTTTTCAAATGTGTTTACGTCTGGCCGACTAAATAAATAGGTTTGCGTTTCATTTTCCTTGTTTTTGATGAAAAAGACGTAGTTAATATTTCGCATCAAAAGCGCCATTATAGTTTCACTGGTAAATATCCCGCTATTGTAAAGAAGCGACAACCGTGATTAAAAAAAAATTGGAAAAATGTCTCCGCTTTGTTTGAAATCATGGCACACTGTGAAATTAAATGTGGAAAAAAGGCAGG
>JAHPZR010005221.1:0-12147 GCA_019787425.1 Platygyra sinensis
ACTTAGGATTCAATGACTCTTCAGTTAGGAAAGTTTCAGTAATCACGTAACCCTTCTGCTTCAGTTAAGCTTAATCCTCCTATAATAGAAAAATGGAAATAATATACATAACTGCTCACTCAATTTCGTCAAAATTATGAAGTTTGTCGTTGTTCGCCACTTGCTGGGTCACCAGAAGTTAAATTTTGACAAGCAAACGTATTCTAGCAATTGATCCACTGCTATATAAAGCTTCCTTTGATAACAACAGAGGGTTTCTGTCGAGGAACAATCGGCTGACAGTTGTCCTGCAGAAATTCAATGTTCTCACTTCAACCACAGGCGGCCCAAGCTATCGTTGTGAGGAGTTATTATAGTCAAGTTTACAACTCGTGAAACATGACATAGTTACCTCCGTTATCTAATATTACATAAATACCGAGTTTGATTACGCGAAACGTGACTCTCGCCTCTCGCTGCATATGGAGGTGTTTTGTTACAACGGTTTGAATTTACAAAGGTTTATAAAGGAAAAACATTAATAGACATTTTAGCCGAAATTTTGATATTTTTATAATAAAATGAATTATCTCAATGCCTTGTTGTTTTTCTATTGTCATCTGGCTCTTCAGCGCAATTCGAACCCTTTTAAGCAAGTTATCGCTTTTTGAGTTTCCTCTCCTAAGAAAGAGTATATAATAACTAAGGTATCTAAAAGATAGTAATGCTGCGGAACATTCTGTTGATAGTGACATATTTTAAGTAGTCATTTCTTAAAGTAGGGTCGAATGGTGGTTACTTAAAATCTGTCCTTGTATGCATCAACTTCATTCATCATGGCGCATCGATGGCGAGGTGTGACAAGGGATCGCGACAATGAAGCACATACACGTAGCAAGTTATCGCTTTTTGTCACGAAATTAAAAGCATTTTTCCTTGAACCTTTTTCATGCTGTCATGGTCCTCTGTATGGCATTATAACAGATCAGTTATTTCATGAAATGAAAGAGAAAAAGCTTGGTTGTTGTTAATAGTATTTTTGCGGCAAAACCTTTTGAATACTTCAGGTTTTATTGCTCCAGATATTTATAACTGATTAAATTTCAAATATCATGAAATAAAAAGCATTTTTCCATAAACCATACACGCTGTCATGGTCCTCTGCATAGCATTATAATTTAAATAGGAACCATCGATGGAAAGAGCTTTAAACAGTACAAGATATTGCTCCGTAGTATTTGTTCTACAAAACAACACGTTACTTGTGAAAAAGTCTGTTAGCTTAGAACACAGAAAAGATATTAAAATGCCCGAGCTGTGTTGTTGCTCAAGAATGGCGTAAACAAATCAATTTAAAGAATAATGGTTGGTAACTTTAATTTCTAACCAATGACATTGCTGAAAATAAAATAGCTTCTTTACTTATACGGCAACTCCATCGCAAGCAAGGTAGGCTATTAAGCTTGGATACCAAGATACAAAGGTAAAAAAATTCTCTCCTTTCTAATCTAAAATAACATAGGTTTTGCTTTCCCTCAGATAACAAGTACGTAACAAAAAAGGTAAGGACTTATAATTAACAAACGAAGCATTAGCCGCACTGATCTCATTTCAACGTCGTACCGAATTTATTTTTAAATTATCTTGATGTTCCCTTCACTCAGATTCTTGCATTTGGACCTTGCGCATGAAGAGTTCGAAATAATGTTTCGACAAGCCGTGTTGTTCTTCTGCCTTTTCAATGTGGTGACAGAAGCAAGGAGAAAGGTACAATTATTTGCTAGCTAGTTTTTGTTTGTCACGCTTTCAAAACGCTGATGGCAGTGAGGATTTTAAAATCAAGATAGGATTTTAGATATTTCTGCATCTTTGCATTACCTTTTTGGTGTCGATAACCATGTTTAATTCTACGAGAACCAAAATTAAAAGCTCTTTCAGAGATGGTTATGCAAGCGGAGAGCATACTTATCGTGAAACGAGGCGTCAAATGCAATGGTCACCCAATACGTCATTTAATGAGGATCAAGGTAAAATAGACCGTAGCAGCAACAAATATCTTGAAAGAGAGGAAAAATTAATGATACCCTAAAAGTTTTATTGTGAACTACAAAACTGGAAAAAAGAAAGATGCAATTTTCACAATTTCGTTGAAAATTTACGTTGTCAGATATGTATGATCTCATTGCTATTAAAACTAGTAATAGTTCACACTAAATCTGCCCCCGCTTCTATTTTATACGTCAAGGGTATAAAATTCTTAGAAAAAATCCACTGCGTTGAAGGAAACTATTATTTAACGTATGAACTGAAATTTTATATTTTTGTAAACTACATCACTCGTGCTGTTCAAGTAACTAGTAACTTAGGCATCTTATCATAAATATGATCCAAAGAATCAACTTAACTAAACCGACACATACTGTGTGATCTCAGTAAGTCATTCTATTACATCATTGATACTCTTTCTGTAATACTCTTACGAAGTGGATTCTGGAAAAAAAAATATCAAACCACTCTGTTGTTCTAGTTTGATACTGAAACAAATCATTTGCGGTCTTGATATACGAGGACTCTACGAGCAAACATATCTCGAAAGCAGAACAGAAGTCGAGATTTATTTTCCGAGATGTAAACAGAAGTATCGCAAATATACAACGTTTGGATGCAGGAGACCACGCAACAAATAATTAAACTGCTTGGTACTGCCGGATCTCTTGATCAAGAAATGCTCGTACCAGACGTCACTCCAAGTGTTCTAAAACCAAGTACAGTATCGTGATTTTTAAGAACGTTACGACAGTTTTAATTTTGAAGACATGTTTCGATGTTACCAACATCATCATCAGTTACATAAAATTTGAAAAAAAAACCGTTGGACTATATAACAACTAAGCGAAACGTACATACATAATTAATTATGATAAAGTAACAAAAATATTTGAGTGAAAATTTACGTTGTCAGATATGTAACTGATGATGATGTTGGCAACATCGAAACATGTCTTCAAAATTAAAACTGTCGTAACGTTCTTAAAAATCACGATTTGCTTTCTGCTATCTCGACCTTTTGGTTCAAGTACAGTATCGCGTTACAGTCGCTATATATGCAAATTAGAGTCAAGCTTTTTCATGCTTTTTGTCCTCAATGAAAACGTCGCAAAACATTTACTTTTACATTTGGATCCCTGCCAGTTAACCCAGCCGTCACATGGGCTCTACGCCACGTTAGATTACTCAGTAAAAATGAGCGATCCAAATAAACGTGATCTCAGTATACGTGTGGTGTTTGGGTCGAGTCTGTCGACCCCGTTGCTGATTTATGTCCGGCAAATCAACTTGTGTACCAAACAGTTCAATCTCGTACTGCTGAATAACCTTTGAAATAAAGATATAAAGAAATCACTGTGATGACAGATACCAGCCCCAAAATATATTTTGGCAAGATCCTCTCCTCCTCTTGCAGCAAATAATATCTTCCTCGATCTCCTCCTCGTGTTCGTGGTTACAAGAATTACCCATGTGGCATTTCCTTGCAAACTGACTGAAAATTAACCGGGACCACCGTGCGCGCCTAGTTTCATCAATTTGGGATTGATTCGCATATTACACCAATATTTCACGCATTCTTTATACGTATACGCGGGGAGACTATAATGCCTCCTCGGGTTTTGGCCTCTGAGCCAAAACCCTGCGGGGGCAACTACGGTGCAAAGTGGGCCTTATCGAGAATATAGGCCAATCACAATGAAATGTTATCAAGTTTATTACTTTCGGTGCCCACCAAGAACCATTACAAATATCGACAAGTAGTTTAAAAGGCACTTACACTTTGTATCGGGACAAATATTGCTTGCATTATATACATTATCTATAATCAAAATATATTAGAACATTTGTACATTCTTTCTCATAGATACATAGAAGAAAATTAAAAACCTTTAATACTCAAGTAAATTGAGGCAAGGGCCTCAAGTTATTTATCGGAAAAGTTAGGTGGTAATCTATCAGTTGTAGCACCATGAAACTTCGCCAGATGAAATTTAAAGGTTGTCAACTTTGGTCAATTTGGCACGTCGAAAATATACAAATTAGGTCACGTGACCTCTTAAAGCCAAAAAATCTATTTTTCAATTAAGAACACTTTTCTTAATTCCTTTAAGTTTAGTGTTAGTTTCATGATTTTAGGGCCAGTAGATACATCGTTTCTGCGCCTGGAAAAGTTAAGCCTCATAAGGAAGACCACCTCCCAACTTTTTTTCAGGAAAACAACTGCTGACCCATGCCTTAATTTACCTGAGTACGTTTATGCCTCACTACAAATACTACCCAACAACTGTGATACTGCTGTGTCCTTTGCCCGTGCCATGTTTATGAAATGATTTCTCTCTTTCATTTATCCTTTAGTTCGCGGGACAGCTGACAGGAAATTTGAGCTATAGTCGTGTATATCCGGCCAATACAGGTAGCGTTTCCATATGGAATTATAGGAGGCCTATTTCAAACTGAAAAAAACTGACAATTTAAAAGACGTTTTACAGCCTTGTATTAGCTAGCTTAATGCTTTGTATACAAGGGTTATTACATAAAAAGGAAGACATTTGAGAACGTAAAATACGCTATAGCCAATTGCAGAAACGTGAGACGACTGGGACGAGTTTCTTATATTGATTAGATTGAGAATCTAAACATTTCAACTGAAATGCTGCTGAATGAAAAGCTACCCAGCCAAGTTTAAGAATTTTCAGCGGGAAATTGTTCAAATGGGAACCTCCCAAAAGTTGCAAAATTCCATACAAATCCTTATGATTTTGTGGCTTGTCTACCCAATCCATACAAACTCTCTATTTTAGGTGATATTTGAAGAGCTACTATTTGGCCATTTTCCTCCTCCAAATACTTCTATTTTTGGTTAAGACTCTCAAGTTTAGTTAATCTTAAATTTGAATATCTTAGTTTTTCAAACAAACGAAAAAAACCAGAATCTTTCCCAATCCTCTCACGTTTCTGCAATTGCCTATTTAAGGATCGGGAAACTCAAATTGCATACCCTATTTCGCGGTTCATATAACAATTATTCCATGAGCCCGCGTTGGATATGAAGTGATAAAATAACCAACGAGCGCGTAGCGCAAGTTGTTTATAATCACTTCATATCCAACAAGGGCGAATGGAATAATTGTTTTAGTAAATTCTCAAACCGGGTTTTGCCGCCGATTTTTATTTCCACAATTTTACAAAGCGAAAAATTTTAAACTTGGCGCACTATTTTCCATATGATGTAAAACTCCGACTATTTAAACAATAGAGTGTTTCTGTGGAGGAACTATCGGCTGATAGTTGCCCCGCGGAAATTTGATGTTCTTAAAACAAATATTTGCCCGAGAAGCGAAGCTTCGAGGACAAATATGCTAGTTTCAAGAACATCAAATTTCCAAGGGACAACTATCATACCGATAGTTCCGAGACACAAACACTCTATTGTCTTTATTGTTCACCACTAAATTTTCTTCCGCACGCTAGTTCAAAAATCAATTAGACTTCAATTGAATTATTTTCAAGATTTCGAGACGAAAGCTGTGAAAGCCAAATATAAAATCTGAAAAGAAAACAGACAAAAGTCTTAATACAATTTTAGTTATCTATTTTCTACGAAACCCGCTTGTTTACAGCAAAATGTTCACGGACGACTACTCTCCATTCGGGTATTTTCGGCGGACGGGCACTATGGGCTGATAGTGGCCCTCCGCGGATGAACACTATCGCGTCACGTGATCAATTTAAGCCAATAAGAATCGGAGAAAATTTAGTGGTGAACTATAATGGCTCATGGTCGGAGTTTTTTAGCCAATCAAAAAGCTAGAAATGCAATAGTCGGAGCTGAGAATTTACTAAACCTATATAGCCAATACGTAGGTGTGTTACCTACATGTACCCCCAGGGAAATGGTTCAATTGCTCCATCCCTTTACAAAATCGTAATTACATTTAACGGCAAATCTTTCAGCCATGGATGAATAGAAGAGACTGGATTGGAAACTTGCTGACGCCACCGTCGCAACTTGGTGGAAATCTTTGATGTCACAAAAATTCCCTTTTGATCGGTCGGCCATAACTGATCCCAGCGCAAGTGCAAAAGCAATTGTCCACAAGTTTTTGGCTTCGTATTTACAAAAGCTGATGACTCCATTGGCATCAAGGACTTATGCTTGTTGCTTAAAGAGAGCAAATCGTAAAAGGTTTTCTTGAAGGCATTTACCGAAGGCTGGAGCGTACACTCTACACATTCACGATAATTAATGCTCGTCACTGAATCCGAGGCCTGCAAGAATCTTTCAGCTTTCAAAATTGCTGTTTTGACAGTAATAGCGTTTTTTTTTTTCGAAAAATGACACCGAGTGTTGGGAACCAGGCAGAGCGATGTACGTGCCATTAACAAAGCGAACCTTTCTCAAGCTGACCTTTCAACTTTTCGATTCGACGGTCTTTTTTTGTTTTGCTCAACAAATTCATGATCTGGTTAGGGTTTCACGACTCTGGATATCACTAAGCTTATGGATATCCTTGAAGAGAAACTTTTTCCTGCTTATTTAATTGAAAGGGTTATAAATTGTTACATTACTGGGACCCAAAGCAATCATGGTCCTCAGGGTTCCCTTTCCAGCACTTCACCTACGTTTTATTTTAAGGTACCCTACATAGGCCATTTTCTGTCACTACTCAACAAAAAATTTGCCAGTTTATCAAGCGCTGTTGCAGTTATTTAGGTATCAAACTAGTTTTCTTCTTTTAAGATATGTAACATGTTTGGTGTGAAAGACTCTATCCCTGGTGGGCTCTGTTCACGTGTGGATTACAAGTTTGCATGTGCAGGTTGTAATGCCTGTTACGTCGGCGAAACGGTCCGACATTTTCCCACGCGTGTGAGGGAGCTTTTAGCCAGTCATAGCGCCTCTCACATGGATTTTCAATCATCCACAATATTCTGCACGTTGTCGCGCCTTGTGTTCAGCAGATTGTTTTCATGTTTTGGATCACGCCTCAACTGGTTTTCAACTTTAGATAAAAGAGGCTATTCATATTCAGAGAGAACAACCCTTTTTGAATCAACAATTACACCATGTTAATCTAAAATTATCTTTTTAGTTCCCCCACTTTCACGCTTTGCTTCATTCTGTTATTACTATTATTTACATTAGCACTGATTTTTCGCTTATTAGAAATCCAACTCCACCGCTTTATTTTGTACTTGTATAACGGAAGATTACAGAAGTTTCTGTTAGAACACGTTTTATAAATTGAAATGTGTTGTCGTTTTCTTAAAATTCTTCACTTGTATACTGCTTTCGAGCCCGTTTAGAAATTTACTTCTCAAACTCATTAATTATTCATGCAGCTCTTACCCAACCACAGCATCTTATTCTGGTCAGGTGGATGAGTTTAGAAACCCAATGAAAAACGAGTTGAAAACACGGCCTTGAAAGAAACCCATGTTTGAAACGATTTCTTAATCTGCATATTCATAAAGCAATTAAAACACGTGGCGATTAACAACTTTATTTAATCACACATTTTACGAAACAGACTTTAAACCTAAATCATTTACTGCTAACGTTGAATGTAACGGTACAGTTGTCAAACTACCCAAAACAGAAAAGCCCATTCTTTTTCTAAATTTCAATTCTCGCTCGATGGTGGCGACCTCGTGTTTTGGTTCACTTTCAACCTTGCTGTCGACTTCCGACCTAAATTGGTACTGACGTTAGAAATTTTATCAGACCAAATGCACACGTTACCTCGGAATTGCGCTGACCACACACTTTTCCTCTTCTTCGCTAGTTTTAGGGGTCTCAATCTGCACTTTGCCATTTGCTCTGAGAAGCAACGTGTTCGCTCGGAACTGAAAAACAGCTAGGTAACAACGTGTCATCAGTTGATGAATATTCAGTCAAAAATTGTCACAGCGCAGCAATTGGGTGATAGGATCATGCACATCATGCACATTGTTTTGAGGATCATGCACATTTCACGTCTCAAATATAATAGTTGAATTGGGAAATCTTATTCAAATGATAATTTAAACTAATTTTCTTTGTTGGAGAAGTAATTTCAAAAACTCGTGCTTTGGGTTTCATCAGATTTCCAAACGCTCGAAAACAATAAAACCACTCGGCCTGCGGCCTCGTGGTTTCAAATGTTTCTCGCGTTTGGAAACCTGATGAAACCCTCGCACTCGTTTTTGAAATATTACTTCTCAAACTCATTAATAATTCATCAAGTTAAAACAAAGAAAATCACAACCGTGACGGTAGTTTGGATACCCCTTCTTAATAGGCTAGTTTCGAATTGTGCAGAAACAAAAGAACAGAGTCGAGGTTCAGGGAATAATTAGCATTTTGTATTGTTCTTAACAAAGGAAAATGCAAATTATTCCCCTGAACCTCGACTCTGTTCTTTTGTTTCTGCACAATTCGAAACTAGCCTATTAGAATATATTTTGACGATTTTACTTCTCCGCTTACTCTTTAGTTTTTGTTTCGATTGAGAAGATATATCAAATACTCGAGACAGTGTTTCATCGTTATCCAAACACCTCGAATTTCGTCAAAAATACTCCGCTGCGCGTCGTATTTTCAACTCTCTTCTCGGTGTTTGGATATCCCGATGAAACACTGTCTCTCGTGTTTGATATATTACTTCTCAAACTCATTAATAATTCATCAAGTTAACACAAAGAAAAACACAACCGTGAAGGAGGTTTGGATACCCGGTCTTAATTAGCATAGATTTTGACGATTTTACTTCGCCGTTTACTCTTTAGTTTTCGTTTCGATTGAGAAGATTTATCAAACCCCCGAGACAGTGTTTCCTCGGCTATCCAAACACCTCGAATTTCGTCAAAAATACTCCGCTGCGAGTCGTATTTTCAACTCTCTTCTTCAGTGGTGTTTGTATATTCCGATGAAACACTGTCTCTCGTGCTTGATATTAATGAGTTTTAAACCGCACTGTTTAGCCTTGTTTATCGAGACACCGTCTAAACGCGGCTCAGCCCTAAACAGGGGTTAAATCAGACTTTAAATAATCGGCCCATACTTTTTACACGTTGTGTTTTGATTTTTGCAGAAATTACCCAGTTTCAGCCAAACGGAACTTTGAGGCACTTCACGTATGAAAATGGTAGACTGATAGTAACAAGGAGTGGGTATTATTACATCTACGCCCAAGCTTTTTTTCAAAACTATACTGTTGGAGAGTTTTTTCATAACCGCGTCGCTCTCACCATAAACGGCAACGATGTCAGTTGGATGCAGACGGCACTTGGAGAAGGATTTACAGACTTTGGCAGCAAGTTTACAAGTGCAATCCAGTTTCTTAATGAGGGCGACTACATCGGCTTGAAGACCGTGTATCCAAGCGCTCTGTGGGTTACAGGTCGACACACCTTCTTTGGAGCTCACAGAATATGAGTTTATAAACGAATTGTGTTAGGCAACTGACATATGTGATATTTCCGTCTTCTGTATGTCTGGAGGAAGTGATGTTCCCTGAAAATAAATAATGAGGCGAAGGGAATAAACTGAGTAAAACGGAAATGCATATAAGAAGCATGCTAAAATGTGAAACAATTATTTTAAGTGAGGGGATACAAAATCAGTACGTTTGACTCAATTTAAGTTTTAATGAAAATAAAATGGGTGCACACCATTAAAAGAACTATCACATTTCTTCTTAATCAATTTGTTTCAAAATTGCTGAAAGCTGAGAGTGCTCTGCGGGACAAATATTCTCTCCGCTGTCTGCTAGTCTGCTCGATGAGACACGAGGGAAACTTCACTTTTGTCTCTTGGACCAACAGCCACCGCTTCATTTTCTGTGCTCATCGTTTATTTGAATAATCTGTAATCGTAATGATCATAGCTGCCCAATACAGTACACTTTTACAATTTTTGTACAGCAAGTGAAATTCGATACAATTCAAATGTTGCCATGTGTACCCATTTAAACTTTTACTAAACGCCCACATCGACTGAAAAGGCGGAGAGAATTTGTCACACTCAGAGTGAATACTGTAGCCGTTTGGAGAACCATCAAAAGTATAAACACAAAGTACTTCTCAGAAAACTACAATAAGTACCAAAACCGAAAAAAAAAAGAAACGACTAACACGTATAGACCAAGGACGAGCAAAAATAATGTCAGCTGAAGCTGTCAAGAAGCAGTTTGGATTAACAGCTTATAGAGTTAAAGCTTATAAGGTGCAAGCTCTGTATGCCCCGCGTTTTCTCACCGTAACGTCCGGTCTTACCAGAATGAAACGCGGATGTTCTCTGATAACAGTTTCCACCTTGTATCCAGAAATATTATCTTTTTGCAGGTCAATACTACTAAATTCTTATGTTAAATGGATGTTATTGATATTCTGAACTAATTCGAGTAATAAGTAGGACTGAGTTGGAAATCCAATTCGGTCTATAATCATGCGATTGGATAAGCAAATTTCCCACGCCCGCCTCAAGGGGGCGTCCCGATTTTGTTTATCACGAGTATGATTACAGACTGATAGTGAAACGACACCGAAGTCTTATTACCAATTATTCCATAAAAATTACAATTTTCCAAAGAAAAGAAGAATAGCTAAGTTATGACAAGAATAGAGAAAATTTCCAATTAAAAGACCCGCCAAAGGAGGCGTAAATTGTGTTTTACATGTGACAAAGGATGCGAGTTAGTTTTCATACTTAAACTCCAACTTTGACATGTGGGTTGGCCGGCTTATTGAACTGTACTGTAACAAACTGGCCGAGTAACAAACTGTTCGATGACAAAGACCTTTTTCGCTGTACATTTTGTTTTCCCAATACAGATCACGTGATGATACTCAGGAGATTTGATCCTTTGTCTTGTTCATTAAAAAGAGTACATGCAGACATATTCATGCTTGCATGTAACCCTTTTTAATGAACGAAACAAAAGATCAATTCTCCTGAGTATCATCACATGATCTGTATTGGGAAAACAAATGTACAAGCGAAAAAGGTCTATTTGGCAAGTGAATTGGTAGAAAATTGAAGATTTTTAAACCAATCACAATCGAGGAAATTGTAATTTTTATGATTAAAAACAATTTACACTCTTAAGAGTGAATACGGGTACAGTTGGTTAAATTTGGGAGGTGTGTATGCTCCAGAGCGGTCTGAAAACTACTAAAAAAATTTAAATAGGAATGAATACAGAAACAAACAAACAAAAAAATACTGGGAAGTATGTTTACGATGTTTTAACACGATACGAATGACTCCGTATCATATAGGGAAAGTTCTTGATGTTCCCTGGTACTCTTCGTCTTCTCACACTAATTGTGAAAGTTTCCTATAGCCTTGAAAACGGACCTCTTTTTCAATATGTTGGTGCAGACGATACTCAGACACTGAGAGTTCGCATATAACCATTCTATGTTTCATCGCCATCAATGAAATCAGACTTTATCACTTGGTATTGAGGGATGTTTTCAGTAATATAAAGAAATTACACTGCAATTTAGCACTGACACTTAAGCTTACATCAATGAGAATCGTTCAGAGGCTTATCTAAAAGGCCTGTAACCCTGGGTACTGTTTATGCACACCCAACATCAACTGATTCATAACAATGGTAGTCAAGAAACCCAGTACCAGGGCCTCCATCTCCCACACTAACCCTCTAAGTCACCCTTTCCCGTATCTTTCTATTCTATTTTGGGTGAAACAAATTAATAACTATTTCCATTTTCATGTATTTCCGCCTTCATAGCATATTTTCTGCCTCATAGCAAATATATATCCTGAATGACTTTATGGCTCGAAGCATTCGATAGAGTGAGAATATGTTTAATATGCTACGTGTTTTGTCCGAACTGGTGGTACTGTTTTAACACTACGTTGTTAACAATAGTTTTCCAGCGGTGCAGCTATGTTTTATTGCAGGCAAATAGCTCGTCTACACTGCGTTTGTTTGAGCCACAGGGATGTTAAATTTCGATTAATTTGTCGAAATTCCGCAGCGAAAATTTAAAATTTTAAATCATTAATAAGTGCTCTGTTCTCTGATAAAGCACGCTTCAGCCAATCATGGAATCAAATAGTGCCCGAGCTCAGACCCACCACCTAGAGTCTAGTGCACTAACCGCCGT
>JAHPZR010005222.1:0-2500 GCA_019787425.1 Platygyra sinensis
TAAGTATACTTCACACCATACTAACTATGTTCTCACACATTTAAATAGAGGACAGTCATGCATATTAGACGAATTATTTATTTCAATGTGTCGAAGCACTGGAGAAAAAAACTTCAAATCTCAATGACAGATATTCTTCTGTCACTTTATGGCCGTCATTTTGGTGCCCTTCCGAAGTACACCAACATGGCATGTACATAGCAAAAATTCTATAAATTTGGGTGAAACAGTTCTTCAAGTAATGTCCGATTATATCCCAGATTCTTGGTTTAAGTCATTGAATGGTTACGATATTTATGTTTGATCACAGTATAGTTACAACCAGCAATAATCAATGTGGGGGCGGAGCAGTAACTGAACAAAAAGGTCATAATAATTATTTTGTCAAATAAAGTGAGTTTTCATGTATATCATTTTCATGTTACTTAAATAGGAGGCTCAATCTCAAGATATGTAAGTTCCATCAGGAGCCCATCACCAGGGGCCTGCAACTACCCCAACTGCAATCACAAGCACGGACTAATATCGACATGTCGAAATGATGTCGACATGTTCACGTGAGGCCCCACTGTTTTATCCTTACCGATGGGTGCTCATTTAAGACTGGAATTGACCTATTTCGCGGGAATTATATCTAAAAATAGATTGGCCTGTAAAAATGCCGTTGCATTTGCTTATTATAGGAGTTGCAGGCTCCTATTTATGGGCTCCTGGTTCCATCGAGCCTTATTGCATCTTTGAAACATTTCTGAAGGTCAAAAGGTTTAAGAATTGTAGTTATAAATCTGTTATTCATCAAAAAATACCCCATGTATTTCACATTTTCCACGGCTCTAGAGCTAGGACTGCTGTATTTCTTGATTCCATAACATTTTTTTTTTAAACAGTGTAATATTGGTTTTTTTTATGCTACGAAAAAACTACAGATGATCTACAATGAATGTTTGTAAAGAATAACCAAATTAATTCTTCAGTAGTAGTAGTAGTAGTAGTAGTAGTAGTAATTTATTTATCCACATTTCACACATGAGTACAATTAACTCGTTTAATTATGATTGAAACTGTTACATTGTCAAACTGTTTGTGTTCGTGCAACTGTTTTCCCGTACAGTCAAGAATTAAATGTATCAACATATAAGCACGAACTGAGGTTAAACAAAGGCTAATCTGAAACAAATATTTGTTTCCAAGTTGTTTTAGTTCAAGCCCTGTAAAAATTATGCTAGAATGTAACAAATACAAACGAGGTCAATTTGTAATTATTTTCTTCTTTGGCATAAGGTGCTAAAACTGTAATGGTAGCAGAGAGTTTCGAACATTTGAGTGGTTTTCCACGAGTTGTTGTGCCATTGATGGCTGCCACATCCCTATCGAGACGCCTTTCCAGCATCCGCAATCATCTCTTAATCGATTGACAAGCCATTCAGTTATCCTTCAGGTAAATTAATAGAAATTTCTAATAAAAGTTGTAGCGCTATAATGGAAAATTTATCACGGATTTTTTTTTTTTTTTAATTCATTGCAACGACACATACAGACAATACTACGTTACATGACTATTTGAGCTACGGCACCATTACTACATTACATTACACTGCTAAACCTACTTACAGAATTTGTACTTACATTGCTGTTATTCTTTTAAATTAATTACGAAATAAATACACGTGCTACGTTACACTGCATACAGTGCAAAGCTAACACAACACACACATACATACACATACATACACACGCACCACGCCCACACGTACAAGAAATAACAAAAGATTCCACTCAAACTTTCACACTTAATGTGCTTCACGCATCGTAGTTGCTGAGAGTGGTCCACTTAGCTCTATATTTTTCGTAATTAAAATTTTTAATGGCTATTTGTCTTTCACATTTGATTTTACGGTCTAGTAAGGCAAGAAAGACCTTTAAATTCGGAGTCTCAGACCGGTTTCTTGCAAGAAAAACACGATATTTAGCAATAAGAAGATAATGGTTTAACGCGTAGAAGGTGGTAGTTTCAGGTTTGTAACCGTACAGGATTTCTGTATTACTAGGACTGATATTGTCAGAGCGCTTAGCATTCCACCACATCGTTATGTCTTTCCTAAAGATTTTAACGTCGGAGCATTCGCAAAGCATGTGAATAAGCGTTTCGTTCGGAAAGAGGCAGCGTTCGCATTCTGGTGAAGCCTTTATATTCATTTTATAAAGAGAGTGATTAGTGGGTATGATGTTATGAATAAGTTTACATTGGAAGCTCCTCAGTTTGTTTTCGACTGTGATTTTAAAAGGAAGCTCGTATACTGCCTTTACATTCAACACTTGTTTTCTAAGATTAATTTCAACGATGGGGGGAGAAAATGATTCCATAACATGGCGAAAATTTTATTTCCACTCTTAGTATTAGGCATTAAAAAATTCCGCTTCAAAACAAACTTCAAAAAGTGTTCTTAGGGAATTTAAGGTGGCCGAACACAGTTTTTAAGTGCCTATGCCTAATTCATCA
>JAHPZR010005222.1:5000-10868 GCA_019787425.1 Platygyra sinensis
GCAACAAGCTTGTAACGATACTCGTAAGTTAGCGCTATTTTAATAATAATTTAACAAACAGATCTTTAATTATCCCTTCTTGAAGGTTCACTGGCATATCTTGAATTTCCTTTGTTAAAGTTCAATTTTTTTTCAATCCTCCAGTTACTTATTTCCTAAAGTATTTTCGTGCCAAATTTCGTGAAATTCTAATGAGTGGTTCTCGAGAAATAAGCGCCTCCGAGAAGTCAATTTTTCACTCAATCGCACTTTTTTCGCCTTACTACGTATGCGCTGCATTTAATTGGGTTCTTTTAGCAACAAAGAAATAGCAGAGCTGAGTTCTTTGCATCGTTACCTTTCGAACATACCTTTGTAATAAAAAGAGCAAATAAAATGATCGCTCTATTTATGCCATGTTTGTTTTTATGCAATACTTGTGCACGCGCTGAATCGCGTTAGCAAGAGCGCGCGCCAAAACTGTGTTCGGCCACCTTAAAGCAGCTCTGATAAGAAAGGGAATTTTGAAAATGTTCAAGGGTCATATTTCCATTAATAGAAATCACCAATACTATTTTCAAGTGCATTAGCGGATGTTTTGCTGCTCCAGGATATGGACTGATTTCGTAGTGAAAGGTGGCACTGAAATGTACAAAGAAAGAGTGCATTTAAACAATTACTTCTGGAGTGAACAGCTGCCAAAACTAGAGAACTTTTTTGACAAGATTGTACTACCTGCGCAGGCATACCCAGGAGTTTGTATGGGCTGTCTCCCTTTTATCTTACTTAAGAATAAAGTAAAGTCTTGGAACAAAGTACTTTTATAAACCTGTTAACTGGATAGGCCTATTTATGGTTAGTAATTATTCAATTTTTTAATGAACACTAGTGAGCAGCACAGAGCAACACAGGTGTCGTTTTAATTTGTTTTTATTTATTATTGTTACAGAACTCTCACTTGTGAACCTCAATCTTAAGGACACTGATTTTTCTTGGAGTATTTCAATTTGCTCCTCCATCTCTTTCTGTTCTTTACGTTTGTCCCCATTTGTATCTGTTTGAGTTTCTTGGGACGCGGTACAGTTAAATTCAGTGGATAGAACGTTGTTAGCTTCCACTGACGGTGCTCCAGACTCGACAGTCTCTGTGATGTCTTTTACCACACCAGCTTCAACGGCTTCAAATTTGAACTCAGCACCAGTAGGGGGATGAGTTTCTGACAAGTCTTTGTTAAAACCAAGCCTCCTCCTTTAGGTAGTTTCCTTTCTTTACAGGGTTTATTCCATGGAAAGATAGACGGTAAAATGTGTGGAACAAATTCGAGTGTGAGAGGACTCCAGCAACAATATTCTGTTCCTGATTAACTTTCTGTATTTCTTCCTAAGACTTTCGTCTTTTGGAATACGATAAAATGATACATTTCTGTATTTTCTGGACTCATTAGTACACAATGGAACGCAGCAGCTGTAATTGCGAAGGCATGACAAATGCAGAAGTGTTTTTCTTACTGCCTTAAGCCGTCCTTCCTCACCTGTTGTGGGTAAAATTTATGACAAGTTATTGAGCAAACAAATTACAAATTTTATGGACTCCATCATCACTGATAACTTAACAGCATACAGGAAATCCTACAGCTGCGAGACAACCCTAGTCTGACTTAAGGAAGAATGGAAACTATAGAGCTAGATTGTGGAAAACTAGCTGGTTGGCAAGCTGTCTACTGATATGAGTAAGGCGTTTGAATCACTTTACTCTCCTCTTCTCATAAAAAAATGGAATCATATCGCCCTAGATCTAGTTCGTTCCTATTTTCATAACTTGTAGGCAAAATAGAGTCAAACTCGCATCAAGGGGAAGTCAATGGAGAGTTCTGAAAAGAGGATGCCCACAAGGGTCTTGTTTTGGCCCTTTGTTACCAAAATGATTTGAATTACTACTTTACAGACAGGAATATCTCAAGGTATGCTGATGACCACCAGGTATATGTATGGGGCTTACACTTCAAAACGTGCAAGACCAACTTCAAGAAGTAGGGGCGAGATCACCGTATGGTACAACTGATCAAAATTTACTGCAAGGCAATTTAAAGAAGTATCAAACCATCGCTTTTGGATCAGACAAAAACTACCCTGACAAAGCTATGAATATAAAGATTGGATATATATATGAAAGTATGTAACACGAGCGTGAGACCTAGAAAAAATCTGAGTCCCGATAGGATTTGAACCCATGACCTTCCGAACACCGGGCGGACGCTCTATCCACTGAGCCACGAGAACTCATGGAGAGCCAGGTCATTTAACTGAGTTCTTATATATATTTACCGAGCTGCAATTTCACCATCACTCATTTATCACTGTAAAGATTGGACTTGAGGTCATTCAGCATAGGGATGAAGTGAAACTACTTGGGGTTTTGATAGATAGTGATTTAAATTTTAGCAAACATATCACCCACGAAGGCTGGTCGACAAACAGGCATACTATCACGTCTGAAAAATTTAGTACCTGTTCTAGCTAAACTCGCACTATTCAAATCGGCTATTCTCCTACACCTCATGTATTGTCAAAAAGTCTGGCACTTTGCCAGGACATCGGATAAACGTAAATAAGAAAGGATACAGGAAAGGGCTTTACGCGTAATCTACCTGGACAAGGCCTCATCTTATGAAGACCTCTTAAAAAGGGCTAATCTAGAAGGTTGAACGACATTTTATTTCTGATGTACAAGGTTAAGTATCAAATGCTGCCAGGTAACTTTGAAAATATTTCTAAAAGAAATGATTTAAAGCCATATAGTTATAATGCTGTAAAGTATAGAAAGCACTCCATCAGATACTTGGGCCCATTGTTATGGTCCAAGTTGTCCAACTCTGAGAGAAGTGCACCAATTCTGAAAGACTTCAAACGAATGATAAATGTAGCGATATCTCTGCATTGGACATCGGTAGCTGTGCCTCTTGCCATCTCTGTAATACCTAATATTGCATAAAAATTTTCCTAATGTTTTTAAAAATTTTATATGATTTAAGTGATGTAAATTGTACATATAAATTTTTAGGAAGTTTAGGAATTTTAGTTTTTTTAAGTCTTCAGTTAGGATATATATTTGCTTTAAAATACCTTTCGAGAGAAATGCTTATCGGTTAAACCCTTTCGGCACTTTCCGATAAACGACTTTCAAGCAGGTTAGAAATTCGAGTCTTGGCACTTTGAGTTAATCATTCATTATTCATGCTGGGGAATGACACGACTTCTATTGTACGGCTTCTGATAAGCAAGTACAATTTTCCTGCCCAGTCTGAATATGATTTCCAATGCTAACAGTGCGGCAGTTCAAAACAAACTGATATTTTTTCTCTTAGCCCGCTAAATTTTCAATTTCTTATTTAGGTGGACACAACCTGATGACCGTTGGCTATTGCCTGCGCGATCATGGGACCTAGACTAAAAATAACCTTGACAGCGTGACGCGAAGCTTAAAATAGATTGAAAAAGATTATCATATATAGGGCACAGGCATGTGTTCTCTCACCTCATTTTCTCTTGCATTCATCTTTGTAGGATCTGGCGAGTCCTTTTTTTAACGTCGAAATTAAGCTAAATTACAGCTTCAGCTCTTATGCTACGTACACCAGTCTATTATCTGGAACGAAGCGCTTATGTGGTATTTTACTAGGCCATTTCCGAGTTCTCTTGTGCCTCTGTTTCAAAACGAGTCTAAGTGCAAAATCGTTCATATGAAAATGAGTTCCACCTGCTGGTTCATTTTCAGACCTTTTCATGCAAATCAAAGTCATTTTCATAAGAAAGGTTTTACACTTAAACTCGTTTTGAAACAGAGGCACAACGGAACTCGGAAAAGGACTTTTGGGCGTCGATAAAAACCGGAACGTGGATCATTCCGAAACAAACCGGAACGTCGAATAATTATAATAATTGAGAGAAAAATATGTCAAATTAAGTTTTTAAAAATTAAATTAAACACAAATGCACTAGTATCTCTCCATAAGATAGGATGATAACCTCGTTCCCATTGCCTTTTCCATGGGTTGGGGCAGGAAGAGCTGTCCTGTCTGGTGAAAAAAGAAAAGGGAAAAGGCCCTGGGAACGAGGTTGTAAAAATAACTGCAATGAGCGATTGGAAGACTAATCCATTCCTTTCATTCGTACGCCATCAGTTTAATCACGCGGCTGTCCTATATTCCCAGATTTTTTGTTCATACAAAACCAAGATGACGGCGTTCGAGCTCTAATCATATCGAAATATATAGGTACACAACTTGCTTGTTATATATTCAGGCTTCCAGAAAGGCTGAGTCTGCACATGACGGGTCATAGTGCCAGGCATTCCTAGGGAACAGCCCGAAACTGGGTATGATAATCAACGTGTAGCTAAAACGAGTTACAATATTTTTCCACATTAACCAGACTATGACCCACGTCGTTTGACATTTGGATGTGAAAATCATCCAACAAGTAAATTTCCTCCAAATGAGGACGCAGTTGGTGAAAACCAACCCCTAGAAAACTGCTAACGATGTGTGGTTATCATTACATCTTACTGAGGCAAAGAAATTATTCCGTACAATATAATCAGGAGTTGATAAATGTCAACCTATAATTCGGCACTGGTTATTAAAAAAAAGTATTAATTTGGAACGTGATCTACTGATTTTAAACTGACTTTCCCAAGCTCAATAATTATTCGACGTTCCGGTTTGTTTCGGAATGATCCACGTTCCGGTTTTTATCGACGCCCAAAAGTCCTTTTCCGAGTTCCGTTGTGCCTCTGTTTCAAAACGAGTTTAAGTGTAAAACCTTTCTTATGAAAATGACTTTGATTTGCATGAAAAGGTCTGAAAATGAACCAGCAGGTGGAACTCATTTTCATATGAACGATTTTGCACTTAGACTCGTTTTGAAACAGAGGCACAAGAGAACTCGGAAATGGCCTAGTAAAATACCACATAAGCGCTTCGTTCCAGATAATAGACTGGTGTACGTAGCATAAGAGCTGAAGCTGTAATTTAGCTTAATTTCGACGTTAAAAAAGGACTCGCCAGATCCTACAAAGATGAATGCAAGAGAAAATGAGGTGAGAGAACACATGCCTGTGCCCTATATATGATAATCTTTTTCAATCTATTTTAAGCTTCGCGTCACGCTGTCAAGGTTATTTTTAGTCTAGGTCCCATGATCGCGCAGGCAATAGCCAACGGTCATCAGGTTGTGTCCACCTAAATAAGAAATTGAAAATTTAGCGGGCTAAGAGAAAAAATATCAGTTTGTTTTGAACTGCCGCACTGTTAGCATTGGAAATCATATTCAGACTGGGCAGGAAAATTGTACTTGCTTATCAGAAGCCGTACAATAGAAGTCGTGTCATTCCCCAGCATGAATAATGAATGATTAACTCAAAGTGCCAAGACTCGAATTTCTAACCTGCTTGAAAGTCGTTTATCGGAAAGTGCCGAAAGGATTTAACCGATAAGCATTTCTTTCGAAAGGTATTTATATATATCCTAATTAAGACTTAAAAAAACTAAAATTCCTAAACTTCCTAAAAATTTATATGTACAATTTACATCACTTTAATCATATAAAATTTTTAAAAACATTAGGAAAATTTATATGTAATATTAGGTATTACAGAGATGGCAAGAGGCACAGCTACCGATGTCCAATGCAGAGATGTCGCTACATTTATCATTCGTTTGAAGTCTTTCAGAATTGGTGCACTTCTCTCAGAGTTGGACAACTTGGACCATAACATTGGGCCCAAGTATCTGATGGAGTGCCTTCTATACTTTACAGCATTATAACTATATGGCTTTAAATCATTTCTTTTAGAAATATTTTCAAAGTTACCTGGCAGCATTTGATGCTT
>JAHPZR010005223.1:5000-7500 GCA_019787425.1 Platygyra sinensis
TTGGTTATTAATTAGGTCGCACCGGCAAGATTATGACAAACTTGAATTTTCCTAGCTGGGTGAAGCTAACAATAACGATCCTACCTTACTGAAAGCGATTTTAAAAGACGGATTATGCTCAAAGGTCGAGCAATAAGTGCAAAAACTATTTACTAAAAATCTATTCATGACACGGTAACTTTTGGAACACTATTTGAGGTGGCCGAATACAGTTTTCGCGCGCGCTTTTGCTGATTCAATTCAGCACGTACAGTAGGATTTCAAAGAACAAACATGCCGTCAATAAAGCGATCATTTTATTTACTCAACACCCGCACTATCTGTGTTATTTTTCTCTATAATTGAAAGCAGTGTATTGATGGCTTTAGTCTTTTATTACAAAGATACGTTAGAAAAGTTAACAACGAAAAGAACCCAGCAATTTTCAGCTTTTGTTTGTTATCGAAAGAACCCATTCTCGTCCCCAGAGCCCACGATCCTTCTGGCCTGTGGTTGGGATCGAGAGCTCTGGTTTGGTCCAAAACCGGAAGTCCGCGATTCACGGACTTCCCGTCAAATCTAGCAAATCTGATTGGTTGAGAATGCAAAACGAATACTCTGCGCATGCTCAGAAAATCGGGTGCGGCCAAAGCTCTCGATCCCAACCACAGGCCAGAAGGATCGTGGGCTCTGGGGACGAGAATGGAAACCAGTTAAATGCAACGCATGCGCAGTTCCTCGAAAAATTGAGGCCGATTGCTTTAGCATGCCGATTTCTAACGATCCAGTCATTAGAATTTCAAGAAATTTGGCAAAAAGATAGTTCAGAGACCACTTGAATGATCTATAACGAAAAATCTGAATTTTGACATAGGGAATTTTTAATAATACAGAAAACGATTAACGGCGAATTACGAAAATCGCCTATGTCAAAATTTTATTAGAACAGTGTTGACAGAAGGGATTTAATGTCAATTCGTAGTGTGCAAACGATGAAAACAATCTAACAACTGGATTTTTTTAAATAATCAAAAGCCATTATTTAAGCCTTGTTTTAACCAGCCCCATTGCTATGGCAACAGCACACACCCTAGCCAAAATGCGAGAATAAATGCTTCTGTAATTAGCCTTGACTCTTGCAAAAAACGGGCGCCAAAGCATTAATAGTTTAAAAGTAATGGTGAATTAGGCATAGGCACTTGAAAACTGTGTTCGGCCACCTTAACACAACTCACTTATATGTTCATTTCCCGATCTAGGCTATCTCGTGATTAAATTCTCAAGCATTCTCGATAATGATAATGTAAAACCTCGTAAGAATGTTTAATGTGCGTCTTATTGTGTTTTTAACTGAAACGAAATGTGTGTTTTTATTTAACTATGGAGAGCTTCAAGTTCAATTTTCTCTGGCGCTGTCAGCTTGGGAGCTTTAAGTCTCGATAAGTTTTTCTTACTTTTATTCAAATTATTACCATGCTATGAGACATTTTTTGGGTAACTTAATTTTTGCCATTATAGCTCGAATATTCTGCGGAAATCAAGTTAATACCTAATGCCAGTCTTTGGGCCAAGTTTTTGAAACATGCGCAATTGATAACCGGGCCTGAGTAGGTTTGATACAGACAGTATAATCGAAATGAATTGTGAACGTTTTATTTAAAATGGTTGCTATGGCAACCAGCCACAGCCATTTGAGGTAGGTTTTTTATGGGGTTAGCGCCAACTTTTCTTGCTCTATTACAAAACAAGATTTGACTGTTAATTAAGCATGACATGTAAGTATATGTTTGGTTCTGTGCAATGAACCTAAGTTTTGGCAGTTAGTTCTTCTTTTCGGTGCTTTTTACAGGCTTTTCTCTGAAATAACCTCATTTCATACCACGCTCATTAGACAAATCATCCCTTATCACGTGACAGAAGTTAAAATGTTACGATTTTTTTGGCTAATTGCATTACGACACTATAGATGTTTCATTAGCGTAAGTTTCAGGAATTTCACCTTGATATCTTGCAAAGAAGAAAGTTTGGCGTTAAGTCAGTCGGTACAAAAATACACATTTTAGAAAAATGCACTTAAAGTTTCTTACAAGAAGTATTAAACATTTAACAAGCCACAAATAAGGGCGGGGGGTTAGATTGGATCTCGGGGAGGGGGTGGAATGGTTGTTCTATTTTGTAAAAGTTACTACAGTTTTAGGAAATATTCCTTTTCATAAGGGAAACGAATGAGCCTGTGATTGTGATTCGAGGCAGGACCTTTAACAACTAATTATGCCAATCTAATTGTGCATGTCGTCAAAGTTTTTCTACAAAGTTTCGTTTATATATGTTAAGACTAATCCATGGTTTTGGCCACTTTCTTATGGTAAACAACCGTTGCTATGGCCGTTGCTAGGTAAAATAACTTATATCACTGTGTACTTTCCTTAAATTTCGCACTCATCTAGAGGAAAATTAGCAAGATCACTTCGAAATGTTTTCCACAAGTGTTCAAGGGTCTTAAATCTTGTCTTTTCGAAAA
>JAHPZR010005223.1:12500-38596 GCA_019787425.1 Platygyra sinensis
CAGAGGAGTGTAATCATTTCAAAAATCTATTTACATCAGAACTGTGGCAATAACAGTGCCTTGTTTTAAGTTAAGCATTTTCCTCCAGTTCTATTTCACATTTTTGCTATTCCTCGATGAAGTGAATTGAATTAATGGCAAAGCTAGAATTTATATATTTTGAAGAACTAAAACCGCATGCATTATTTCGCCCGTGCCAGTCGGTCGTTAATTAACTTATTCTCACTTGGGCACCCATGTCAATTCCCGTTATTTAACAGAAAAAAAACCAAGAACAATTGACAATCTGATGTTTGGTTGTGAGGTGTTTGACTTACTCATTAAATAACAAATGAAATTGCTTTCCATAAAATTTGTGGCGTTGTTTCGAGCCCAAACAACACCCTACTATAATTCTGCTTTTTCAACCGTGACTAATGTCTTCTTGGTTTGAGAGAATTTAACTACCATCGGTTTTCAGAAATTCGTTTGCTCTATCGCCCGTCAATCATTTTTTCATCAAGTTTCCCTATTTTTGTGTTTTTCTTTCTCCCATTTGTTTTCGCTGTGACAGGTGAACTTGGTCTTTTAAGAAAAGTATGCAAACAACGAAATATACTGAGTCTTAAAAACCTACGGTACTCTTTGTCAAACCACTCGCATGTCGATACCAGAATCAGAATTTCCCTTAGCTTTTAGGTTCTTGATAAATTTATCCGAGTTTAACCAGCAAGAATTTTGCTTTAGTCTGATTCGATTTTTTTTTACCATAACCTCGCGATATTTAACTATGATAATCTAAAAAGAAATCTCATACCTTCTTATTAACCGAAGCACTAAAATCGCATCCAACACATACACACACACACACACACACACTCGTTTTTGAAAAATTGGAAGATTGATATTAAGTGCTTCCCATTCAGTGTGAGATAGAACATGCATTATGACATTTATTTCACAAATAGTGCACCGTATCCATCTTAGCATAATTCAAATTAATAAGCAGGTGAAAATATAGTATTATGTTTTTCTAAAAAAATATATTTATGGGCCGCCTGGAACTTATGAGTTATTTTAGCGGGACGAAAATCTTTATTTTTTACCCCATGTAGTACTCAAACAGCCAAACACTTCGACCAACGCGTCGTAAGAATTCCGTTTTTTCACATTTTGGTATTTTCCGGTGCCGTTTCTTAATTATTCAGGCGTATTCAACGATTTTTGCATACTGATTAATTGAAGCGGTGAGTCTCACAGGCAATAATAACTGCATATTGGCAAATACGCCGGTTATTGAACTGAAAGGTATATTGAGGGGAGGCCACCTCGTCTCTACACCGTTCGTTTGAATAATTCTTAGCAATAAATCACAATTAAGGAAATTCGACCATCATTTAAGATTCGAGCAGTGAGCAAGGCAGACTGAGTTATTGCGTGTTTTCAATAGTGCTGACGATATGTGGGAATCCTTCCAGCTGAATAAAACAAAAAAATTCAAGTAAAAGGCAAGCGTCGCTAGGTGAGTATATTATTGAAGGTACACTGAGCACGTTTGTAACCCAATATATTGTATATCTACAATACATATAAGAAACTTCGATTTCGGCTGTTCAATTGAAGATGGTTAGTTAATTGTCCATACATATCCTTGCCGAAGCCTACCCGCGTCAAGCAAATGGCTTGTAATTTAGCAAATCGATTCGATGATGGTTAACCCTCCTCATATATTTGATATATTTTCGAAATCAAACTTTAAAAGAATTATCTGGAAATGCCTAAGCTACAACGGTACTTTACCACAAGTCTCTGCCAAATTTTGCTTTTCTTCAGTACAAAAAAATCGGATCACTGAGAGATGTCTCCGCCGTATCAGCGGATACAACGTATCTTGAAGGCTGGTTTTATATATTAACACAACATTCCCTTATTTACATTTGGAAACCACTTTTTTCAGTTTCAGATTAACACCTCGAAAAAATCCTAAAGCAATAAAATCTATTATTGCACAAATTCTGAGTAACACTGTAATGGAAGAACCGCCAACCAATTCCTCGATTTTAAAGGAAACTTTCACAATACTGAGCACTGAATTGCCGACAACCCATCGCGGAAGAGGAACCATGGATGGCCCAGGTGATGCCGTGTGGATATTAACCAGCGCTTTCATAATTTTCACAATGATTTCGGGTTTTGGCCTAGTAGAATCCGGTAAGTGTAATTTAACCAATATTTAGGCAATATTTCACTTATTTTTACCCTGGAAAGTGTTTTGCTTTAAACGACCAGTTTATCTTTTTTCAAACAATGTCGTTTTTCTATTTACATAGAAGCTTCCCCAAAATTTCCACATCACCGAGGTCTATTGTCTTTTTACTAGTTTGCAACATTTATGACACTTCTTTCGTCACTAGGGTTTGCAAATTTCATGGGCAATTCCTCAAGGTCGAGCATTTTATTGTCTTTGAAATTTAACGTGAGGAAATATATGCATAGCTCGCTGACCATTTAATGAGTACTTCCTTAAAAAAAAACACCTAAACGGAATTCACACTGTATTGATTTAACCGGAATTTAGAGCTGAATTTATTATTTCATCGTTCCTTATTTACCCGAAAAAGTGCATTTATTTCATCACCCCTTATTTACCGGTAAAAGTGAGTTTATTTCCTCGCCCCTTATTTACCGGTAAAAGGCGAGTTTATTTCAAATCTGTCGATTTTCATGCATGAAATATTAATCAGTTGTTATGTTTATGAATTTTCCATAGTCGATGCGTTACTCGTCCCCTATTTTGTAAGGTATAATACAGTGAGAGATTTGTTCTCTGCAGAGTGGGACTTGGGGATACATTAGTCTAACGTTGTCAAGTGAAGTACTACCCATCGAAGGAGAGAAAAAGGCACAGGAGGAAAATGTTTTTCCTATTGGAAGTTTAAAGCCTGTTATTAAAAACGCCAAAAATATGATTTATAAAACACATTCATGTTGATCTCATTTTCTCTTCTCAGTGGTTTGCTTTACGATAATATTATAGGATAGGTGAATAACGCTTCTGTTCTTGTTGGTTATGTTAAGGTATGGTCTCCAGGAAGAATGAAGCGAATATCATGGTGAAAAACGCGGTAGATGTTATATTTGGCGGCTTGGGTTTCTGGATGTTCGGGTTCGCTTTCACGTTTGGAAACGACCACGGGGCGAATCCCTTCTCTGGCTACGGAAGTTTCTTCACTGATGCAGAGGAAACGCGTATGGGAGATGTATTTGCACTCTATTGCTTCCAAGCGTCTTTTGCGACAACTGCAACGACCATCGTGTCAGGAGCAGTTTGCTGAAAGAATGAACTTAAAGGCGTATATCATCTTTGCCTTCACGAACACTCTGACTTACTGCTTCCCCGCTCATTGGGTGTGGGGTGACAACGGGTGGCTTAGAACTATGGGTGTGGTCGATATGGGTGGGGCTAGTCCGGTGCACCTGGTAGGAGGAGTAGCTGGATTGGTCGCTACTATCATGCTGAAGCCTCGGGTGGGAAGATTTAAAAGTGTTCCAGGTGCTGGTGCACCTTTAAGGCATAACATGGGATGCCCGACAAATGTTTTACTTGGTAAGCATATGTGGGAGTCTGTTTCAGTTGGTGTTTTTGGTTTTGCTTTGTTTCGTCACCTTTGTCTTGTGTTCTTGTTGTTCTTGTTGTTTTTTTAATTTCTATTTGTTTGTTTGTTTGTCTGTCTGTCTGTCTGTATGCTTGGGGAAACGCTGCAGTTGTAATCTTCAAGAAGATGGGTTGCTTGACCTACTGAATTAAAACAGTGTCCCCAATTAGTCACCTAGCCAGATACCTAGATGCCGAAACCGAAATAAAGTTGATGATGATATGATGATGATGATGATGATGATGATGATGATGATGATGATTATGATAATGAAACTTAACAATAAATTCACTGCTTCCAGTTTCAATTTATTTCCACTCGATGCATGTATATAACTGTTGCCTTACAAGCAGTGATCAATGAAACATCTTCTTTGTTCCATTATTACAGGTATGTTTATGTTATGGTGGGGTTGGCTTGGCTTCAACTGCGGGAGCACATTTGGGGTCAGCGGTGGAAGATGGAAACTTGCTTCTCGATCAGCGGTCTGCACTATAAATGCATCATGTGGTGGTGGTGTGTTCGCTACTTTCTACAGTTATATAAAATGCAACAGGTGAGATTCAGGGAACCCATAAAATGAGTTTTTAAATATGACTGCATTTATGAAAATGGTGTCAATAATTTGCGCCAAATCACATAAATTTCCCTTTGATTTCTCAACTCCAAAAGGCAGCCCTCCAAGCTATGTAAAAAAAACCAACAACAACATATAAGGGAAAGGACCGCAGTAGAAGGAAGATAACAAGTGGAGGGAATAAAAGACTGACTTTCCTTTTAATTTTTATATCGTCACCTCTGGAGAGAAAAAAAAACGCCCGGTTAGGGCGCGAATTCTTGACACTGTTTTCATCATCCAGACCGATAAATACAATTTAAAAAATGAAGATCGAGTTATCTTAATTAAGGTCAGGTTGGCTTGGTTACTGACAGAGAAAATGGCCCATTGGCAGGTTGGACATTCCCTTCTTTATGGTTGGAGTGCTTGGAAGCCTGGTCAGCATCACTGCCATCTGTGGTGTTGTGAGGCCTGGGGAGAGTCTTGCTATTGGTTTCATTGGCTCAGCAATTTCAATCATTGGTTGGCAACTCCTTAACAAGATGAAGATCGACGACCCTGTCGGTGCTGTCTCGACCCATGCAGGAGGCTCCATCTGGGGAATGATAGCTGTTGGGCTCTTTGTTGAAAAGGACACACTCGAAAACACATTTTCAGAAACATATGGTGCTTTTAAGGGCGGCCATGTAAAGATACTCGGAGTCCAGCTGTTGGCCTGCGTCTCCATAACTGTATGGACGATCATAACAGTCTTCATACAGCTCTACATCATCGATAAATCGGTGGGTCTGAGATTTCCATTAGAGGAAGAAGTTTTGGGAGCTGACGCTTGTGAACATGGAATCGACCAATCAGAAGCAAGACTCGAGAGTCACGTGCACCCTGTTCCAGAGTCACGAAACAGGGTGTTCCCGATAACCGAAAGTGATAACATTGGAGGTACAAGTTTAAGTGACAGCTGCAATCGTGAAAGGCAGTGTGAAAACCGGTGGCCTGACGACGCCGAGTTGCTAGATTGTGAGCAGCCCGATGCCGAGTGCACAAGCGATAATGGATCACAAGAAAACACAGAAGATCGCCAAAACATCGCAAGCAAAAACCGGGAGCTAGAACCTTGCGAAAATGGTTCCTCCAACAATTCCAACAGCTCTACCAAAGGTAAATGGGGAAAAGTCTTCAAATCCAGGAGAAAGTCCAGCCTTCACTCTGGCAATGACAAACGACAAGTTCCCAGGGGATCATCTTTTTCCAAAGTGAAAGTACCCGTCATCATAACCCTTACACCAGCCGATGACGCAAGAGAATTTAGACTGAGTTTTAGTGACGTAAGCATCTTAAAAAAGTAATTTTTTTAATAGTCACCTCCGGTGTTGCACCTGTAGTTAAATGTTAGTTCGAAAGGAAAAAAGGAACAACCTTAGTTAGGTCGGTTTGCTGAGTGAGTGAGATATTTTACGTGGAGACTGGAATGTGACATCAATGTCCTCTGTAATAAATAATGTCATGACTCAAGCTAAATGTTTGTGTTAGACTGATCAATGACAAAAAAAGAAGTGCAAACTATAGGATGCCATGTGGAGGTTGGGGAGCGAAAGAGGGGAAAAATGGTATCAGTGCATTTATCTCCATTGTAACTTTGATTTGAGTTTGTTTAGTAATTGCTTAAAAAGTAAAAATCATACACTCAATATTTAGTGTTGGAAAGTGTTTTCATTTACTGTCAGATATTGATAACTTGACGTTTATTTATGTCATTTTTAATTAATTAATTAATGTCGATGTAACGTAAAATTACTTGTTGAATGGATTCAAAGTCTGTTAGAATGATAAAATATCAAACAATTATCACGGTTCTAGTGAATAGTTACATATCTATGTGATAACACAAAAGAAACAAGATGTAAAACGGGGACAGATGGGCAGCAGGTTGGTACCCACTTGAAGCCAGCTTCAGTCCAGCAGTACTCAGTATCACCTACGCCTTTTGAATGTGCATTTTTATCTTGATATATGACATTCTACGTTTTCGATTATTGTGGTCTTTTCTATTTTGGTCGCGTCACTTGTTACCTTAAAAGTGTTTACAACTCGTAATAAGAGGTAAGATATTATTAGCCCTTGGTAGTTGAAAGGTCAATTCAGGCCTCAGGGACTGCACGAAGTTCAACCTAAAGATGTGTGATTTTGGTTTTAACAACTTATTTTTAGTGCTTCACTCCGGGTTGTTTAGTTGTTTATTTGAAATCTCCGTGCGTCTATTTTGTCAATTGGTTGTTGCAAATTCGTCACACAAAAGAAAGTAAACATTATAAGACATTATAACATAACTAAAGCAAAGCGCGCGCTCTGATTGGCTAATTCACCATCTACTATTTGCCCATGGGTGTATGCTGCTGACGTACTCAATAACTAAAGCAGAGCGCGCGCTTTGTGATGTAGCTCAATTTGTTGCGGACAACATTTTGACCGCTGTGATGACACGTATCGTTGTCGATAAGAGTACAGACGACGCCAAACTACATTCGATTTGTTTTTTACCACAATATCAAAGATAACGAAATTGTCTTGACAACTGAAAACACCGACTCGGACTTGAAAGTGCACACGCTGCATTATGCAAATGAGCTGCTTGTACGCGTCAGACTTCCCTTTCAAAAACTTTTACAAACTCGCTTAATATATGCAGAAATAATACGAGAAAAATGTTTGGGAAACGAGTAATGACACGTACTCGTTGTCGGTAAGAGTGCAGACCACGATAAACGACATTTCGATTTGTTTTTTACCACAATATCAACGTCAAAGAAAATGTTTTTTTCAGAGCGCGAGCTGAAAAAGGCATTGCGTGACACATTGACTATGGACTCTAAAAGACTTCTGTTGACTTCTGTCTCAATGTTATGTTATAAAACAAATGGTAAACGCCATAGCGTGTACTATTGAAATATGGATGCACTTGGGAGGTTTGCTAAGCACTCAAGAAGCTAGAGTCGCACTCGGCTATCGCCTCGTGCGACTCTTACGCTTCTTTCGTGCTTAGCAACCTCCCGCGTACACCATAACTCAATAGTACACGCTATGGCGTTTACCATTTGTTAAATAGCCCTTTTCACGGTTAGCTTTCCACATTTGCATTACAATAAAATCTAGCATGTATGCGAGGCAATTTCGGGCTAAAACTACAAAATAGCCCGAAATTGCCTCGCATACATGCTAGATTTTATTGTAATGCAAATGTGGAAAGCTAACCGTGAAAAGGGCTATTAAACAATTGAAAAATTAGAAAACTCGTGCTTTCACTCTCGCGTAGCGTTTTCACCCATTGATTGTGAAATTCCTGATATATAATGAACATTTCTACCCGAATTTCCCTTATTTACAACTCCACTGAAAAGCAAGCCTTATTCACGGGTAACTTGTATACATTTGTCCACACTCCGCTTTTCTGCACTCATGGGATAACATGATTCAGACGAAGTAACTGCAACCCCTCGTAAGAGCTCTTCGATGTCGGACTCCACACTGTAGATCGAGCGCAGATCGTCTGATCCGCGCGCATGTTTGTTATCTCTTCGTATATTTTCGGCGCTAATAACCCGAATTCGGTTGCATTCGAGGGATCTTTGCGGATCTTCGTCATTCTTTTGCGCTTCATCTGAGCATGAGCTCTCAACGCGACCGAGTTGAGTGGTATCCGGTTCGTTGTTCAAAGGTTTTCTGGTGTGGTCTTTACGACGGAGGATACGAGCTACAATCGGCAATCTCGTCATGCTGAACGATCCCGTTCGTTTTCCCTCGTTTGAGGTTTCAACGCCAGTGAACTTTAAATTTTGTCCAACAGCTAATGTACTTGTTCTCTTCGTTTGTGCGTCTGTGTCGACCTCTCCTTTGTCTTCTTCTTCGTCTTCTTCACCAATACCGTGTTCCACCAAATCACAGCCCTGCAGTTCTTCCTCTCTTGTAAGTCGTATCCCGATTGTTTTTTCGATCGCGTAAAGCATGATAACTGTTGTCAGAACTCCCCAGGCGGCTGTTAACAGGCATGCTAGTAACTGAACACCAAGAAGTTGCCAACTACCCCCCTGCAAAAATGAATAAATGAATAAATTGATTGTCGACTATACTCTCAGTCCTAAATTCTACTAAGAAATTTTATTATAAATATAAAATGCTAAATGTTAATTACACAATATCATAATACTGAAAAGCAAATAATTAAAGAATCTGTTCAACAGATTTGGATTAGCCAGTAAGAATAAACGTAATTGACCTCTACATTTACACCTTACTTTGCTACCAGAGGGAATTTTCATTGAAAATGATGTAAGCATCAGTGTTTGTATAAACTCATGCTCGGGTCCCTAGAGAAAATCAGTCATAGAAAAGCACACAATCTGCCCAAATGAAACCAATTCAGGAATCTTGAACAAACTACCAGTGGGGGATCCAGGCCTTGAGCTAAAAAGGGGGGGGGGGGAGGGGGAGAAGGGGGGTTGGGGTGTTGATTTACTTGCCCTGCTGGCTTTTCTCCCTTCTGTCATTTCTTTTTTCTACCCAAAATAAGGGGGGCGGGGCCCCCGGGCGCCTCCCCTAGATCCGCCACTGACAACACAAGGTAAAAGCAATCTCTACACAGGTACACTGTGATTGAGCAGCGCACCTTAAAAAGTCCTTTCTCCTCAGCAAAACCTTCTGCTTTCTCTTGTTCTACAAACAAGGCCACGGCGATCATGCCCCATACTCCTGATCCAGCATGAGTAGAAACGCAGTTCACTGGATCATCAATCTTTAGTTTGATCATAGCGTCAGACAGCAGGCAAGCGAAAAGTCCGCCAAAGACTCCTATTACCAGTCCTTCCCACGGTCGGGCAAGAGCACAAATGCCAGTTACTGATACCAAGCCCCCGCGGACACCTGTCACGAAGGTTGGGACATCCAGAATCTCGGCGTCTCGGATATAGCTGTACGCAATGCCCAAGATTCCGCCACCAATTGACCCATTCAGGGTGATGACCGCTGCTCGCGAGGCTAACTTCCATTTTGCTAAAATGAGAAATAGCAAGTACACGAGCAGACATCAATTCAATCATCATAGTGTGTTATTTGGCAGCTATTGCTAACAGTATGAGTCATAATCTCGAAAAATCAAATCTCATAAGAAATTGTCATACATTTACTGTCAATCTAAGGTCTGAGAATTGGAAAGCACATCGAGATATTACTTAAGAATTTATCCTGTTCCGAAGGTTTCTCCTTGGCAACCTGGATCACCTGGCCTGACTCAGACTTTTTACCTTTCTGCTCGGCACGTTTTGCACGGATCAGCCGGATCCAACAAGATAAGAAATAAACGATAAATGAAAACACCACTTACCTCCACTGATTCCAAAGGTGCTGCCACAGTTGAAGCCCAGCCAGCCCCACCACAGCATGAACGTCCCAAGCAACACATTAGTCATGGAGCATGGTTGGGGTCGTTTTTTGTTGTCATCAAAACGCCCCAGCCTGGGTCCTAGCATAACAGCAGCAGCCAGCCCTGCAGCTCCCCCAACCAGGTGCACCCCTGAGCATCCAGCGATGTCAATGACTCCGAGTTCCTTGAGTAGCCCCTTCTTGCCCCAAATCCAGTGAGTTGGAAAACACGTAGAGAGCGTGCTCACAAAGGAATACAGCATGTACGCTTTGAGATTAGTCCGTTCGGCCATTGCTCCAGAGACAATGGTTGTCGCTGTCGAAGCAAGCGCCATTTGGAAGAAGTACATTGAATATACTGCACCTTTTTCGATAGGAACCTCTGTGAGGAAATACCCGACCCCTGTAAAGGCGTTCGTACCTTCATCCACGCCAAAGCTTAAGCCAAAGCCAAAAGCCAAAAGGAAAGACCACTAAAGATGATGTCGATGGCATTTTTAACCATTATATTAGTCTCATTTTTTATCGTAACCATTCCTGAAAAATTAATATTAAGTACAGCATGGTAAACCTTCCATTAGCTTTACTTCTGTTTACAGTAAATTTCACTCAGTCACTGAGAGATGTTATTGGAATGCCTTAAAGTAAATACAATTTTCATATCATGGCGAAACCAATTCTAAGTGACATGTTTCGACAAACAAAATACCCAGATGCCCCTGTGCGGTTTTATGCATGTGAAAAGTTCTGATAGAACGCAAAGTACACCGATATTATGTTATTTTTTCCAGCCAACAATTCCAAATAAGAAATTTCTTTTTAAAAATTATTTAGCTTAAAGAACGAGAGCTTGTCTGTTTGTTGATACAAGTCGGACTTTATGAACGTCACAATTTCAGAATTAAAAATCTAATGCTATACTATATAGTGTAAATTCATTACGTAACCTTCGCTGAATTCAAAGAGAATATATTAGAGAAAAACATTTGCCAAAAGTGTTCTTTGGTTTTATAACTAACGCTTACTTGTGATTTTCATTTCTCTCCTTTTAATAGAACAACATGTTGAAAATTCTAATACAATCGAATTGATTGTTTTTTGTTCACTCCAGTTTTTACATGTAGTTACGATTGGTTAGTTTCTCGGACATAAAAGGCTTGCTATCTAACTTTTTTATGGATTTCATTTGCTTTATTAAAAACCGCTAACCTGATTCAATGAGACCAAACCCAGACTGCATGGTAAATATAATGAACGCGCTGGTCAAGATCCATGTAGCGTCTTCATAACCTATTGGCCTTCCAGTGAGTCCTTCCAGAGGAAACTCCATCGAAGAGCTTGCTTCAGACATTAGAATGGAGCAGTCATGGAACGTAATCTCTGTTTTTCATGGTTCCTTGTATAGATAGCTTTCGGCGTCAGGTTTGGTACAACTGCTAGATTATTCTAATAATATATTTATTCCCTTATTTCTCTTTCGGTCAATATTTTGGAACCAAAAACATTGTTAGTTATAATTAATACGAGTGTTCCGGACTTAATTAGGTAGATAACTGTCAACAGCAATCTTGCAAATATAAACTCAAACAGCTTGAGAAAAATTATGTTCCAGGCAATTATGATAGCACGGTGATGCAGTTTTTCCACGCAATGCAAGTTGCTTAAACTGTAGACTCTAAAACATGCATAAGATTTCAAAAATGAGGAAACTTGCCATTTTAAAATAACCGGTCATTGACAACTTTTTTTTAGAGCTTCTAGCATAAAAATTTGAAATTCGAAATCTTTGTTTATCTTGGCCTCATTCGGAATCGGAATATCATGAATAATACAATTCAATCGAACAAGTTAATTCTTAAATTATTTACAGCTTGTTTTGAGATATTAGTGCAAAAACACTGAAATTACAAGCACTTGATAGTTTTAACTTTTAAAGTTAACTTCACTTAGATATACGAACAACCACGAAATGAACAATTAATAAAAATAACCGATAAAGGGGCGTAGTTTCATAAATTGCTGACCTTTGCTATTTGTACTTTCAATATATGACTCTCTTTTTCTCCTGAAAAAGTTTTGTTTTTGTTACTTTATTATTTCCAGTGGTGCAGCTGATTGAGTCATCACTTTATCCGTGGGAGAGAAAAAAAGCAAAGGTGATATTATTGAAAACTTATTCTCCGTATTGAATTATTTATTGTATGCATAAATACAGCCTCTTATTTCTCTAAAATTCAATGACTAGCTAATAGGGCTACTTGCAAGAGAACTCTCTAACTTCTCTCTACTTTTCGATAAATTCATCTGAGTTAATTTGAAAAAAAAGATACAAGAATATTTGTATTTGCTCACAGTGAAAATCGTTAATAACTTTGGGCTCATAGAGTCCTGCTGATTAGTTGTTTACTACGCCAAACCAGGTTCATTATTTTAGTTAAATCTACAGGAGTCCAGAAAAGTACTGGAGTGATGCAAATGATGGAAAGCATTCAGCATGCGTTTCGAAATTCTCCTCTTCCGGCAGTTCTTTTTTTGATTGATATTCGAATTGTTTAGATCTAAAGTCATGCAATAAAGTCCAAAACAAGAAACAAAACAAATAATAAACCGGGCTTCAATGCCATGAAAATGTTTCAGGGATGTCTGCATGTTATATAAAATATCGAATACTGCTTCCCTACATGATATAGTGCCTATGATTGGTTATTTTTATCCAGCTGCAGTTATTTATAAATTACCGGAATATATGGGGAATCTTTGTTAACGAAATGACCAAACAAATTAAACATGACGATGCTAAACTGAGTCCCAAACGTACAAACATGAGCTGATCGAGCACCAAATATTTTCGCTTACAGAAAATTCCTCGATTCTTACAAATACTCGCCGCTACTGTAAAACAGATTTAGAAAAAAAAAAACAGAAAACTGTGGGTGATACTGTTCATGACTCAAAGTTTGCTTGAGTTGCTTCTCAAATTATATTACGGCTGAGAAACGTATGGCATTGTGAAAGCAGTTTTTTCCATTCCGTAGTGTAACAAACAAGGAAAGAAAAAACAGAATGCTTTGAACGGCCAACAAATCAACGTCTTCTTGAATTTTGATCAGAAATCTCCACACGTAAAATTGAAAACCCAATATGTAAGTCAAACTGTGATCTAAGGAAATAATCAAAATTGCCTTGTAAATTAAACATTGTAAAAAATTCATGAATTCAGTTCTTCAAAGAGACCGCCGTATTACCTTCACCGTGTTATTACTAAACTGAAGAACTGAGAACCACAATTCATCCTCAGCGATAGCATTTGCGCATTTTTCCTGATCGGCTAGCTGCAATGGCCACTAACAAAACAATTTCAAACATCAGTCAGTCAATTTTTCCTTCTGTTGGCGATACAAGTCCATATGAAGTTGGTCCGGGTGATGCCGTGTGGATTTTGACGAGCGCGTTCATCATCTTTACGATGATCTCTGGATTTGGTCTGGTTGAGTCGGGTAAATCTATTTTCGATAAAATTCCAAACTTGATAACGTAGTGCTCTTTTCAGCAAAATTCAAATGCAACGTTATTTTCAAAACAAAAATGCTAACCCTGTTAATGGGGTTAATTTTCAAACTAACAGATTTCACCTTTAAACCAACAGATTTTACCTTAATAAAATCTGTTATTTCGATGAAAGGATTTCGCAGTTAATATAGATTTTTATTTATAGAGTCTCAAAATAACTATACATTAATTTGATAGGTATTTCACTCGTCCTTTACTCCATCTAAATGTACCCTCACTCTTGATTTATAAAACGTCGTTATCTTTTTCGTCCAGGTCGTTTGAACAAGTGGCCGATGGATGTCAAACATTCCAAATTTCTTTACACGCTCCTTGTTTAGGTCCAAATGAAATCTTTGATTAATTTGCCCGAAGACAAATTGAAATACTTTTATTCTTCAACGCAACTATTTATTGGAATAGTTTTATTTATGTTAGCTCAGTTAACCGAGCCCACTCCCATTAAAATAGTTTATCGTATTTCCATATCCCGGCAGGCATGGTGTCCAAGAAGAATGAAACTAACATCATGGTTAAAAACGCCTTGGACGTGATTTTTGGAGGGCTTTCCTATTGGATGTTCGGCTTTGCTTTCAGTCGCGGAGAATCTGAAGAACCAAATTCATTTTCTGGGACAGCGAACTTTTTCGCTGACGCAAGCCAGTCAAGGATGGGGAGCGTGTTTGCACTGTATTTCTTTCAGGCGTCTTTTGCAACAACAGCGACCACAATCGTGTCTGGCGCCGTAGCTGAACGTGCGAATCTGCAAGCGTACATGGTGTTCTCGTTCACAAACACCCTGACATTTTGTTTCCCTGCCTACTGGGTTTGGGGAATCACGGCTGGCTTAAGAAGCTTGGAGTAATAGATGTAGGAGGGGCTAGCCCCGTGCACCTAGTGGGTGGAGTAGCTGGTTTGGTTGGGACCATCATGCTGAAACCGCGAAGAAACAAATTTACCGGCGTCGGCTTGAAACAAAAGATGGCTTCTCCGACGAATGTCCTCCTGGGCATGTTCATGTTATGGTGGGGTTGGCTTGGTTTCAACTGTGGTAGCACGTTTGGGGTCAGTGGTGGCAAATGGAAACTTGCCTCTAGATCAGCTGTTTGTACTCTGAATGCGTCCATTGGCGGTGGCATTTTTGCTCATTTGTTCAGTGTGTTGTATTTAAAACGTGTTGATGTTCCGACTCTCATGTCAGGAATACTGGGGAGTCTGGTTAGTATCACGGCTATTTGCGCCGTTGCTAGGCCTGGGGAGAGCATCTTCATAGGTCTTATTGGGAGCGTAATTTCAGTTCTGGGCTGGCTATTGTTGGAAAAACTTAAAATTGATGATCCTGTTGGTGCCATTCCGACCCATGCCGGATCGGCCATATGGGGCATGTTAGCCGTTGGCTTGTTCGTCGAGCAAGACCGCTTGGAGGATTTCTCCGAGACATACGGGGTCTTCAAAGGCGGCCATATAAAAGTTCTTGGAGTTCAGCTCCTGGCTTGTTTAACCATCGGTCTCTGGTCGGCGGTTGTCGCATTTGCCCAGTTCTACATCATTGGTAAATTTATCCATTTCCGGTTCTCTGAGTACGAGGAGAGACTGGGAGCTGATTTCTGCGAACATGCCGTGGATCACAGCACTGAGCGGCTTACACCCGAGCAGCTTGAGCGTATGCGTGCCGCACTGGTGAATAAAAACAAAGTTACAGCGGCAGTCAATCAAGACCATGTTACACAAGACAGCAACAAAGGTCTGGCGCTATTTAGATCAGTGGCTCTTGCTATAAGAGGTGTTCAGCGCAGCAAAAATGGTTCTCAATCACCGCCGAAAGAAAAGATAGATGACAACAAGAAAGGACTGGCGAGATTTAGATCAATTGCTCATGCCTTGAGAGTTACCCAACGCAGCACCCGTGTTACTCAGTTTCAAGCAGAAAATCAAGATAATTCTACTGGTGAAAACAAGAGAGGCCCAGTGGGGCTTAGATCAGTTGCGTTCGGCATAAAAGGCATTCAACGAAGTGAAAGCGACATTTAGTTGGCAGCGCCGAAAGATGATGACTGTGCAACAATAAGACGTTCATATTTTGTGATTCAATTAAAGCATAAAGACTGGACATGCACAAATTCTAAAAGTTACATTGACTCCGCCATTCGCAGGCAGAGTACGCCCACTATTAATTATAATTCACATTAAGATTAAAATAAAAACTTTTCAAGTGCATGCGCACATATTTACCTGTAGCTGAAAATAGAGGGGTAAAAATATAGAGCCGGGCAATTCTCATCAGTCAATATATGTAACAATTCACAATCAAGTATACCGAAAGTAACGGCCCTCTAGAAAATAACGGTTCTCCGACAGTAACGTAAATATCTTACTTTCCTATTGAACCCCGAAAGTAAGAACCCCTGAAAGTAACGGCCCTTTGAAGAAGTCACTAAAAGAGAAACTTTCTGTTCTCAAGCGCAATGCGGATGAGGCAATGACTGCAGGACTGAACAACTTGAAGAGTAATTTGCGATTTCATTTCGAACTTAACTGAATTGTTCTTGAGACTATGATTTATGAGCTGTATTTGTCTAGCAGCGGAGTCAATTGAAACACTATATTGTACTGAATCAGTTGCATCGCGATAAAATGCGATATAATAGTTTCGCCCTTCAGTACCAACATTTAGGCTCTTTTTTTCTTTATACGGTCTGCTTTGTTTATGTGGGTACTTAGGAACACTCACAAATGGAACTTTTAATTCCATGTGTTATGCGTCCGCTTTGTCTAAAATCGGACCGTTACCGAACAAATGTTTTCTAACCATCCGAAAGTAACGTCAAAGCTGTTTACTGTAAAACTGTAGTAAATTTATATATGTATAATTTAAATAAAGAACAGATTTCAAATAATTTTTGTAATGTGAGCCTCATTTCCATGTCTCAGAATTTTTTTTTTAAAAGAAATACACAAAAATACTGAAAGCTACGTTTTCACAATAACTATCAAGTACATTTTGTAAGTCTTTGATACAACCCTTTATCAGACATTACTCAAAATTTTCTTCCCCTGAGTGGTACCGATCCGAGAACCTGCCCTGGCCTGGCCGTGGACCAAAAGTTGCAAAATATTGCAAAATTGTTCCAATTTTCACCACATGTTGGGTGTTACACTCAAACTGATGGTAATAGCTTTGGATTTACCATAACAGGCTGCAGTTTGGTAGACTCAGAGCAGACGACTGTGTATCCGACTATCCGACCCTGCCTTGGCGGGGCAGGGGGACCTGGAGGCCTGGAGGGGAGCAACTTTTCGACAGGCGTTACATTGGTTGAGGAGAAGGCCCTGAGGTTGAGAGTTCTGACCCAAGATGGCCGGGCGAGGGCAGTTGTTGTGGACCAGAGTGGGACAAATATCTCATCGATCCTGTAAGTTTTTCTGCCTTTTGTCGACTTAACTAGTAATTTATGGTTTCAATGGCTTTAACAGTGAATTGAGTTGTGCTTCCAGCTCTCAAATGTTCAATGTGTTCACAACTGAGTAGAATCGGACTACCAATTTCGTAGATATGAGCTCACTATAAAGGCCCGGTTCAGACTCCGTACTTCACATGAACCGAATGGAATTCAATGAATTAAGTTCATGTGAAGTACTGTGTCTGAATCAATCACTGAATTCGGATCAACGCAGCCGTTCTTTACGCCAGGGTAGCGAATTTCCACGTACAGTGTAGACTCTATGACCCCCTTCCTCTTTAATTAAAATTCTAAGTCTTAAAACTTTTTAAGATGAAAAAGATTTAAGAAACGTTACATGGTCTGGGCATCGAACCCGGTCCAATGTGGCCTACCTACCCATTTTATCACCATGCTGCTGGCTACCAGATTCACCAAAATTTAAACTGCATGTGATTGAACAGTACTATTACCGATGTAGTGTATATGAAATAATTCATATTTGTACTGTGGTTTTAGATGAAAGTGAAGAATGATTATCGCTGTTAATTTTCCAATTTTAAGCAATTGGAAAGAAGAAGCCTGCAAAAAGCAGGGCTTCATTGGGATTCAAACCTGTGACCTCCGGGATACCGGTGGGATGCTCTACTAACTGAGCTAATTGAAACTACACATTGGGAGCAAGGTCAATTAATTTTATTGAGTTCATATCTCCCGTGAGGAGTGAAATGATGTGAAGTATACAGTACCATCTGGAGGCATATGCACATCGGTCGCAGGTTCCACGAGGTGGATGTGCGGGCAGTGCACGAGGTTTGCCCACCTCGGGAAGAAGGAACGAAGCACAAGACCAAATTCGAGACGAAACCTAGGGAATCGCACGTTCTTCAATAACTGCGTTTTCATGCTTTTAATTGCCTTTGTGTTCGTCAGTATTGCCTTGTATTGTTTAGTGTCAGACGACAACACCCAAGAGACTATTATTGGAACCCCTAAAGAAATCACATTGAGCAAGATAAAATCATATGACACGGCTTGCGGAAACCACTCGGCGTTGCAATTGTGAAAAACGCCCTATTATGTTTTTACTTCTTGGTATCTAAATCTGCTATTAAACGAAGGAATGCACATTCTTAAGCTTAAAGTGCACCTAACACCAAATTGTTTTTTCGTTATAATAATAAGGCGTATTTTGTGGAGTAATTTCGTGAAAAAAATTTTGGATTTGGTTAAGTCCTCGAATTTTTATGCCCCATCAAAACTGAGTTTCCAATGGTTCGCGACGGTGCATGGGGAATCTGGGGAGAACGTAAGCTGTGACATCAAATCGAGAACAAACGCTTTGGCTGTCCCAGTCAGGTCTTCTATTTTCTACGAGTGCAGTGGCGATTTCGCCGCACAAGTTTTTCGTTAGGATTCCACAGTCAACAGATTTCTGTTTTTAGTAACAATGTCTTCTACTTCATCGGATTCCGAAATGAACGTTGACTCAGAAGACTCTGAAATTTATTATATCACTGAAGACATGAAGACGATGATGACCAGGCTGATTTATTTGCTAGTCTTTTGCTGAGCGCCCAGCTGCCCAGCCTCTGGCCAACTAAGAAAAGACAACCAAATACATGTACCAGGAGGTAGAAGCTAGTAAAGAATTCGAACAAGCTCTGAAGGACAGACTCAAAGGCAAAGACATGTGGAAGTCATGGAGTAATAAGATAATTTGTAGCGCGTGATGCGTGCTTACTACATTTTCGCACCTCCTATCCTGTCTATCTCGCATAATATACATGTACCTTTGAAATAACATTCAAGTCCATTCACTTTCTTAGAATTATTTAAACTAATGCCTTCATGATGTAGATCAAATGATTATCCGTCTGACACAGTGTTTGTATTCTTTACGTGCAATGTGGAAATAAATGTAGCCTCGCTTCCCTTCAAGCATGAGCGAATGTTATTGTTGCAGTGAGTTACAAGGTTGTCGAGACTCAAAGAAGAGTAACTTGGAAAGGAATTTAGGTCTGCGAAAATTACCCTCTCAGATCTCTCTTTCTAATTAAGAATTGACCAAGGAAGAAAACCTAAGCATAATTATTAAGACAGAGAACATTTGCTCGGAAAAAATTCGCTCACTATTCTCCTGCCTTCTGTCTCTGTCGGCTGCGCTGACTGACTGCTGTTTCACAGATTAGATCCAACAGCGAATGCATGAATCCATAGAGAAGCAGATTTTACCAAATTTGTCTTGCTTAAGCCATGGACTCGGCAAAATCTCCTCCTCTTACCAAAAATTGAGGCGTCGAACGAAATCATCTGGTTTGAAATGCATAGAACAGATCAACAAACTCCTAGACGGCTCTCACTATTTAAATGCTTTGCACGTTTCGCTTTCAGGAAATCGACCCATTGCTTTCACATGCTCAGCACAGCACAAGTTATTATTGTCAAAGGATTTTGTTTCTGCGCGCAAGTTGAATGTTGCCGCTTTAAATCGAATCAGTTAAGTGTTTAAAAACTGTAATAGTGAAGATGTGGAATATTCATTTTCTTCACATTTGATTGTTTTCCATTTAGGAAAATTTTACAGCATCACTCAACAAAATGTCGGCAACATGAAATGTAACTTATGCAAATAATTTGCATGTTGGTGCCTAGTCCTAGCTTGGTTTGCGTTTGAGATGTATTAAAACATATAGAGAGTCTTGACTTGGTTACTGGAAATAAAATACACTTGATTTGAAAACGGTAAATGAACTTGAACTTGTCATTTTAAACGAGGAAATACGCTTGTTGTCGACAATAGGCGTCAATATTGCCGAACTGCATGCAATTACAGTGTAACCAAAGTGTGACTCTGTCAGCGCTCGTGAAATTCGATTTAGATACACTAATGTAAGCTTAAAATGCACCTAACACCAATTTTTTTTCGCTAAAATAATAAAGCTTATTTTGTAGAGTAATTTGGCACAAAAATTTTTGGATTTGGTTAAATCCTCGAATTTTTATGCCCTGTCAAAGTATGTCCAAATGCCGCCATTTTGGTTTGCGACCAAGTGGAACGGGGCATGGGTCGAGGGCCGGATGTGGCATCAAATCCAGAACACGATGATTAGAACTGTAGTTCGCATATTTACTTGTTTTTGTGGGAAAGGCTGAGAAAGTACAGCTGTAGTTCGAAAAATTGCCAATTAGGAGCATTGTAAGGGGGATGTAGCTACTCAACAAACTTACAGGAGGTATTACGCTTCATGTCATACCGATTTTATTTAAAGAGATGATCGACTTGAAGCGAAGAAACGTAGAAAGCAATGGGTCGATTTCCTGAAAGCGAAACGTGCAAAGCATTTAAATAGTGAGAGCCGTCTAGGAGTTTGTTGATCTGTTCTATGCATTTCAAACCAGATGATTTCGTTCGACGCCTCAATTTTTGGTAAGAGGAGGAGATTTTGCCGAGTCCATGGCTTAAGCAAGACAAATTTGGTAAAATCTGCTTCTCTATGGATTCATGCATTCGCTGTTGGATCTAATCTGTGAAACAGCAGTCAGTCAGCGCAGCCGACAGAGACAGAAGGCAGGAGAATAGTGAGCGAATTTTTTCCGAGCAAATGTTCTCTGTCTTAATAATTATGCTTAGGTTTTCTTCCTTGGTCAATTCTTAATTAGAAAGAGAGATCTGAGAGGGTAATTTTCGCAGACCTAAATTCCTTTCCAAGTTACTCTTCTTTGAGTCTCGACAACCTTGTAACTCACTGCAACAATAACATTCGCTCATGCTTGAAGGGAAGCGAGGCTACATTTATTTCCACATTGCACGTAAAGAATACAAACACTGTGTCAGACGGATAATCATTTGATCTACATCATGAAGGCATTAGTTTAAATAATTCTAAGAAAGTGAATGGACTTGAATGTTATTTCAAAGGTACATGTATATTATGCGAGATAGACAGGATAGGAGGTGCGAAAATGTAGTAAGCACGCATCACGCGCTACAAATTATCTTATTACTCCATGACTTCCACATGTCTTTGCCTTTGAGTCTGTCCTTCAGAGCTTGTTCGAATTCTTTACTAGCTTCTACCTCCTGGTACATGTATTTGGTTGTCTTTTCTTAGTTGGCCAGAGGCTGGGCAGCTGGGCGCTCAGCAAAAGACTAGCAAATAAATCAGCCTGGTCATCATCGTCTTCATGTCTTCAGTGATATAATAAATTTCAGAGTCTTCTGAGTCAACGTTCATTTCGGAATCCGATGAAGTAGAAGACATTGTTACTAAAAACAGAAATCTGTTGACTGTGGAATCCTAACGAAAAACTTGTGCGGCGAAATCGCCACTGCACTCGTAGAAAATAGAAGACCTGACTGGGACAGCCAAAGCGTTTGTTCTCGATTTGATGTCACAGCTTACGTTCTCCCCAGATTCCCCATGCACCGTCGCGAACCATTGGAAACTCAGTTTTGATGGGGCATAAAAATTCGAGGACTTAACCAAATCCAAAATTTTTTTCACGAAATTACTCCACAAAATACGCCTTATTATTATAACGAAAAAACAATTTGGTGTTAGGTGCACTTTAAGCTTAAGAATGTGCATTCCTTCGTTTAATAGCAGATTTAGATACCAAGAAGTAAAAACATAATAGGGCGTTTTTCACAATTGCAACGCCGAGTGGTTTCCGCAAGCCGTGTCATATGATTTTATCTTGCTCAATGTGATTTCTTTAGGGGTTCCAATAATAGTCTCTTGGGTGTTGTCGTCTGACACTAAACAATACAAGGCAATACTGACGAACACAAAGGCAATTAAAAGCATGAAAACGCAGTTATTGAAGAACGTGCGATTCCCTAGGTTTCGTCTCGAATTTGGTCTTGTGCTTCGTTCCTTCTTCCCGAGGTGGGCAAACCTCGTGCACTGCCCGCACATCCACCTCGTGGAACCTGCGACCGATGTGCATATGCCTCCAGATGGTACTGTATACTTCACATCATTTCACTCCTCACGGGAGATATGAACTCAATAAAATTAATTGACCTTGCTCCCAATGTGTAGTTTCAATTAGCTCAGTTAGTAGAGCATCCCACCGGTATCCCGGAGGTCACAGGTTTGAATCCCAATGAAGCCCTGCTTTTTGCAGGCTTCTTCTTTCCAATTGCTTAAAATTGGAAAATTAACAGCGATAATCATTCTTCACTTTCATCTAAAACCACAGTACAAATATGAATTATTTCATATACACTACATCGGTAATAGTACTGTTCAATCACATGCAGTTTAAATTTTGGTGAATCTGGTAGCCAGCAGCATGGTGATAAAATGGGTAGGTAGGCCACATTGGACCGGGTTCGATGCCCAGACCATGTAACGTTTCTTAAATCTTTTTCATCTTAAAAAAGTTTTAAGACTTAGAATTTTAATTAAAGAGGAAGGGGGTCATAGAGTCTACACTGTACGTGGAAATTCGCTACCCTGGCGTAAAGAACGGCTGCGTTGATCCGAATTCAGTGATTGATTCAGACACAGTACTTCACATGAACTTAATTCATTGAATTCCATTCGGTTCATGTGAAGTACGGAGTCTGAACCGGGCCTTTATAGTGAGCTCATATCTACGAAATTGGTAGTCCGATTCTACTCAGTTGTGAACACATTGAACATTTGAGAGCTGGAAGCACAACTCAATTCACTGTTAAAGCCATTGAAACCATAAATTACTAGTTAAGTCGACAAAAGGCAGAAAAACTTACAGGATCGATGAGATATTTGTCCCACTCTGGTCCACAACAACTGCCCTCGCCCGGCCATCTTGGGTCAGAACTCTCAACCTCAGGGCCTTCTCCTCAACCAATGTAACGCCTGTCGAAAAGTTGCTCCCCTCCAGGCCTCCAGGTCCCCCTGCCCCGCCAAGGCAGGGTCGGATAGTCGGATACACAGTCGTCTGCTCTGAGTCTACCAAACTGCAGCCTGTTATGGTAAATCCAAAGCTATTACCATCAGTTTGAGTGTAACACCCAACATGTGGTGAAAATTGGAACAATTTTGCAATATTTTGCAACTTTTGGTCCACGGCCAGGCCAGGGCAGGTTCTCGGATCGGTACCACTCAGGGGAAGAAAATTTTGAGTAATGTCTGATAAAGGGTTGTATCAAAGACTTACAAAATGTACTTGATAGTTATTGTGAAAACGTAGCTTTCAGTATTTTTGTGTATTTCTTTTAAAAAAAAAATTCTGAGACATGGAAATGAGGCTCACATTACAAAAATTATTTGAAATCTGTTCTTTATTTAAATTATACATATATAAATTTACTACAGTTTTACAGTAAACAGCTTTGACGTTACTTTCGGATGGTTAGAAAACATTTGTTCGGTAACGGTCCGATTTTAGACAAAGCGGACGCATAACACATGGAATTAAAAGTTCCATTTGTGAGTGTTCCTAAGTACCCACATAAACAAAGCAGACCGTATAAAGAAAAAAAGAGCCTAAATGTTGGTACTGAAGGGCGAAACTATTATATCGCATTTTATCGCGATGCAACTGATTCAGTACAATATAGTGTTTCAATTGACTCCGCTGCTAGACAAATACAGCTCATAAATCATAGTCTCAAGAACAATTCAGTTAAGTTCGAAATGAAATCGCAAATTACTCTTCAAGTTGTTCAGTCCTGCAGTCATTGCCTCATCCGCATTGCGCTTGAGAACAGAAAGTTTCTCTTTTAGTGACTTCTTCAAAGGGCCGTTACTTTCAGGGGTTCTTACTTTCGGGGTTCAATAGGAAAGTAAGATATTTACGTTACTGTCGGAGAACCGTTATTTTCTAGAGGGCCGTTACTTTCGGTATACTTGATTGTGAATTGTTACATATATTGACTGATGAGAATTGCCCGGCTCTATATTTTTACCCCTCTATTTTCAGCTACAGGTAAATATGTGCGCATGCACTTGAAAAGTTTTTATTTTAATCTTAATGTGAATTATAATTAATAGTGGGCGTACTCTGCCTGCGAATGGCGGAGTCAATGTAACTTTTAGAATTTGTGCATGTCCAGTCTTTATGCTTTAATTGAATCACAAAATATGAACGTCTTATTGTTGCACAGTCATCATCTTTCGGCGCTGCCAACTAAATGTCGCTTTCACTTCGTTGAATGCCTTTTATGCCGAACGCAACTGATCTAAGCCCCACTGGGCCTCTCTTGTTTTCACCAGTAGAATTATCTTGATTTTCTGCTTGAAACTGAGTAACACGGGTGCTGCGTTGGGTAACTCTCAAGGCATGAGCAATTGATCTAAATCTCGCCAGTCCTTTCTTGTTGTCATCTATCTTTTCTTTCGGCGGTGATTGAGAACCATTTTTGCTGCGCTGAACACCTCTTATAGCAAGAGCCACTGATCTAAATAGCGCCAGACCTTTGTTGCTGTCTTGTGTAACATGGTCTTGATTGACTGCCGCTGTAACTTTGTTTTTATTCACCAGTGCGGCACGCATGCGCTCAAGCTGCTCGGGTGTAAGCCGCTCAGTGCTGTGATCCACGGCATGTTCGCAGAAATCAGCTCCCAGTCTCTCCTCGTACTCAGAGAACCGGAAATGGATAAATTTACCAATGATGTAGAACTGGGCAAATGCGACAACCGCCGACCAGAGACCGATGGTTAAACAAGCCAGGAGCTGAACTCCAAGAACTTTTATATGGCCGCCTTTGAAGACCCCGTATGTCTCGGAGAAATCCTCCAAGCGGTCTTGCTCGACGAACAAGCCAACGGCTAACATGCCCCATATGGCCGATCCGGCATGGGTCGGAATGGCACCAACAGGATCATCAATTTTAAGTTTTTTCCAACAATAGCCAGCCCAGAACTGAAATTACGCTCCCAATAAGACCTATGAAGATGCTCTCCCCAGGCCTAGCAACGGCGCAAATAGCCGTGATACTAACCAGGACTCCCCAGTATTCCTGACATGAGAGTCGGAACATCAACACGTTTTAAATACAACACACTGAACAAATGAGCAAAAATGCCACCGCCAATGGACGCATTCAGAGTACAAAACAGAGCTTGATCTAAGAGGCAAGTTTCCATTTGCCACCACTGACGCACCAAACGTGCTACCACGGTTGAAACCAAGCCAAAACCTCCACCATGAACATGAACATGCCCAGGAGGACAATTCGTCGGAGAAGCCCATCTTTTGTTGTCAAAAGCAGCCGACGCCCGGGAAATTTGTTTCTTCGTCGGTTTCTCAGCAATGGATGGTTCCCAACCCAAACCAGGTTCATTTATTTTAGTGTAAATCTACAGGAGTCCAGAAAAGTACTGGACGGATGCCAAAATGATGGGAAAGCATTCGGCATGCGTTTCGAAATTCTTCCTCTTCCGGGCAGTTCTTTCTATTGATTGATATATTTGCCGAATTGTTTAGATCTAAAAGTCCTTGCTACAAAGTCCAAAACAAAGAAGCGAAAAACAAATAATAAACCGGCTTTAATGCCATGGGGAAAAATGCTTTCAGGGATGTCTGCATGTTTATGTAAATATTCAAATACTGGCTTCCCTACATGATAGTAGTGCCCTAGGTGATTGAGTTAGATTGGTTTTTTTAATTATTTTTGATCCAGCTGCAGTGTATTTATAAAATTGAACCCGGAATATATGAGGGAATCTTTGTTAACGCAATGAACCAAACAAAATTACGCATGACGATGCTTAATCTGAGTCCCAAACGTACATAAACATGAGCTGATCGAGGCACGCAAATATAAAATATTTTCGCCTTACAGGAAAAAAATTCCCTCGATTTTCTTACAAATACTCGCCGCTACGGTCAAACAAGATTTAGAAAAAAAAACCAAAACAAAACAAACAACAAAACAACAGAAAAACTGTAGTGGTGGATAATTCATGACTCAAGTTTTGCTTGAGTTGCTTCTCAAATTAATAATTACGGCTGCTGGAAACGTATGACAATTGTGAAAGCAGTTTTTTCTCATTCCGTAGTGGTAACAAACAAGGAAAAGAAAAAACAGGATATGCTTTGAACGGCCAACAACATCAACGTTCCTCTCCTTGAACTTTGATCAGTAAATCGTCCAAACGTTAAAATTGAAAACCCAATATGTATCAGAAATCAAACTGTGATCTAAGGACAATAATCAAAAATTGGCCTTGTTAACTTTAAACTTGTAAAAAATTCATGTGAATTCAGTTCTTCAAAGAGACCTAGAGCCGTATTACAAACTGCACTACGTCGTCGTTATTACTTAAACTGAAGAACTGAGAACCACAATTCATCCTCAGCGATAGCATTTGCGCATTTTTTCCTGATCGGCTAGCTGCAATGGCCACTAACAAAACAATTTCAAACATCAGTCAGTCAATTTTTGCCTTCTGTTGGCGATACAAGTCCATATGAAGTTGGTCCGGGTGATGCCGTGTGGATTTTGACGAGCGCGTTCATCATCTTTACGATGATCTCTGGATTTGTCTGGTTGAGTCGGGT
>JAHPZR010005225.1:0-12500 GCA_019787425.1 Platygyra sinensis
TTAGTGCCATGCCTATCTCTTGCCCATCATTATATCCTGCCCAATTGCCATATACACCATGTAAAGATAGCGTTCCTTAGTGCAAACATCCTATATCATTATAGATGCTGTGAGCTTTCTACATTTTCTTGTATGTGGTACTCGAAAGTTAACACTCTCAGATTTGCGGTTTTTTTGTACTCCGAGACCCCAAAATAGGACCCCCCTGAAAAAGCAAAAGGAAGATAGAACGAAGACAAATCAAACTGGATCTAGTAATAGCTCATCAAGGTCAATGTTTTCACCAAGTTTCATTGAATTTGGCCGACCTCGATTTCCAAGGTCTGACACGCTTTCTCAGTCAGGGCCTCTTAAGCATTTTAAGACACATATGGGACTGGGGCGAGATGGTCGAGGTGAACGGACGTGTCTTTCACTAGAGCGCCTCTGGTGGCCCTTAAGAGCCGAAAAAATGCGGGAAGGTTTGAATTATGACAATTAAGAGAGATAACCGAAGAAGACAACGCAGTCAGCTAAGCAGCACGTCAAGTGAAGAAAACTCTCCAGCGACTAAGAAGTTAACAGCGACGAAAAGTGACGCCACGAGGTTTGGCGTCCCTTCGAGATCAGCGAACATGCCGACAACAGCGGGAAACCCTCAAGCGCCCGAGGAAGCCTCTCAAGAAGAACCGAGCAGAGGTGAGATTTGGAAAATACTGATAAATATACAGGCGAATGTCGCCAAAATTCTGAACGAAAATCAAGAGCTACGAAAAGATATTGAAAGTTTGAAAGAGTCGATACAGTTCAGCGATGAGCAAGTAGCGATAGTCAAGAAAGAAAATGAAGAACTCGTTCAAAAAAATAACGTTTTGGAGAGCAAAGTTTACGACCTGGAACAGCGTGTGCGAAATCTTGAATTCGACCACGATACGCTAGAACAATATACTAGGAAATTTAATGTCGAGGTGCACGGTATACCGGAATGCGAAGGTGAGAACTTGGCAGATATTATCATCAAAATAGGCCAAAAGATTTCAGTTGATATAACCTCTCAAGATATCGACATAGTACATCGACTGCGTAAGAAGACTCCGACCGCAAAACCCATCATCGTGAGATTTACTTCTTACAGGAAGAAACGAGAATTCTACCAAGCTAGGTTTAACTTGAAAACGACGAAAATCTCAGAGATCATTGAATCGGTGCAACACGAGGTCGAAGCTAAGATTTACATTAACGAGAACCTGACACAGAGAAGACAGGAACTTTTGGCCAAGGCCAGGAAAATGAGGAAAGCTAAAAAACTTGTCCGAGTTTGGACTGCAGATGGAAAACTTTTTGTCCGCAAAACTGAAGAATCCAGACCAGTAAGAATCAGTGAAGATTGGGATTTAGAAAACTTAGCAACCGGATGAAATCATCACTGCTCACACAGACTGAGGCTTATATCCTTTTTCGACAGGAAATAGCTCAATGTATCTTACGCTTAATTATTTAAGATATATCTTACTGAGTTTTAGGTATTCCGGGTGACTTTCTCGGTTAGATTTTCGGTTCAGGGGGGCAAAACTCCGACTAAAATACAATCATAGTCACACTTGTTGGATTGCTCGCCAAATACTCTATGTTCATTTGCTGTGGTTGCTTGTGTGAGTGTTTTGAGCGCTCACAAAACCTAGTGCTTTTTTGTGGTCCTTTTAATGTATTGATTTTATTTTTTTATTGTGTCTTGTTATCTGCATTGCTTAATTTTGTGTTTGTTATTTTATATCGAGAAAATTTTGCGAATCATCTAAATTATCCATATTATTTATCTGCCATTTTCAATATTCTTTTAGGTGGTGGGCTAACACGTTTTGTTTTGTTCATCGGCGGCTTCTGCAGTCCCCTATTTACTATATACACATACGATGCCTCTTAGATTTATATCACTCAATGTTAAGGGCATAAGCAATTTTAAAAAACGACGAACAATATTCACTTGGTGTCGAAAACGTAATGCAGATATAATATTCCTGCAAGAAACACATTCTACGCTTCAAACAATGCTTCAATGGAAAAATGAATGGGGTGCAAAGCTCATCAATAGCCATGGAAGCTCTAATTCACGTGGAGTTGCAATTATGATAAAAAATAACCTCGACTGTACAATCCATCACACAGTCTCAGACCCCATGGGACGTTATATAATTCTAAAAGCTGATATAAAAGATACTACATATCTGTTAATTAATGTATACGCTCCGAACAAGGACAAAGATATTATGGATTTTCTTAAAAATCTTCTCAACACGTTGAAAAAAGAAAATCTTGACTCCGAGGAAAATATTGTTATGGGAGGCGATTTCAACTGCCCTCTAAATCCAGCGATTGACAAAAAAGGAGGCACACTCAATGAACGAAAATCGGTCATATCATGTATTAGGGATTGTTTACAAAATGAACTTGATTTAGTCGATATATGGAGAATTAAAAATCCGGGCATCAGCAGTTTTACATGGAGTCAAAAATCTCCAAGAATTTTTTGTCGTCTAGATTATTGGTTAATTTCGAATAAGTTAAGTGATTTAGTGACATCGACTGATATAATTCCTGCTATTAGAACTGATCATGACGCAATCTCTTTAGAAATTGGAGAGCTGGAAAATGAGCTTAGAGGTCCTGGTTATTGGAAGATGAATTGTTCCTTGTTAGAGGATGAGGAGTATGTAAATAGTGTTACGGAACTGATTCCAATCTGGGCTGCCGAGGGACGAAAAGAACTGTCAGATGATCGTAGTGTTTGGGACTGGATAAAATATAACATCAGAGCTCATGCTAGCTGGCATTCAAAAAAGAGGTCAAAAGAAAGGGAAGAGAAAGAACTAAGTCTTCAAAACAAACTTAATGAGGCAAAACAAGCATCGGAAAAAAATCCTTGTGATTCTCTTACCTCTCGCTATCACGAAGCTCGAGAAAATCTAGAAGCCTTCTACGAAGAAAAAACAAAGGGCATAATAATACGTGCTCGAGCTCGTTGGCATGAACACGGAGAAAAGAGTACCAAGTATTTTTTGAACCTGGAGAAAAGAAACCATGTTAAGAAAAACATACGAAAGTTGTACATAAATGATAAAATTAATACAGATCCGTGCAATATATTGAAAGAACTGGAACGTTTCTATTGCAAGTTGTATGCAAGTGGCCATAACGTTCCAGGGAATTGATCAAAAAAGATCTTCATTTTTGGGTGATTTGAATTTTCCAAAACTCTCCGAGGAACAGAAAATTAAGTGTGAGGGTAAAATTTCGTCAAAGGAATGTTTTGATATTTTAGACAGCTTTCATAATAATAAAACACCAGGGAATGATGGTATTCCTATTGAATTTTACAAAACATTTTGGCCTCTAATTAGTGATAGTTTTATTAAGTGTGCAAATGAATGTTTTGAAAAAGGTGAGATGTCCTGTTCCCAAAAACAAGCTGTAATCACTCTTATTGAAAAAAAAGGAAAGGATCGCTCTTTTGTTGAAAACTGGCGTCCGATTTCTCTTGTCAATGTTGACACAAAAATAATGTCCAAAGTAATTGCTTCAAGAATTAAAAGTGTGTTACCTAATATTATTCATCATAATCAGACAGGTTACGTTGAAGATCGCTTTATAGGCGAAACAATTCGATCTATCTATGATATAATGGATTATACTGTTGAAGAAAAAATTCCAGGTCTACTGATTTTCATTGATTTTGAAAAAGCTTTTGATAGTGTAGAGTGGGATTTTCTTTTTAAATGTCTTGAAGCTTTCAATTTTGGATCAGACTTTCTGCACTGGATTAGAACTTTTTATAAAAATGTTCAGAGTTGTATAATGAACAATGGCACTGCTTCAAATTATTTTCTACTCGAACGAGGTGTTCGGCAGGGAGATCCACTCTCCCCTTATCTTTTTATAGTAGTCGTGGAAACTCTAGCAATTGCGATTCGTCAAAATCAAGAAATAAGAGGAATAAGTATCGAGAACGAGGAAACGAAGATCCTGCAATACGCAGATGATACAACTGCAGTGTTGTCGGATGTAAGCTCAGCTGAACATTTATTTGAATTGTTGAATCTTTTTAAGAACATTTCAGGTCTTAAAATTAACTGCAAAAAAACGGAGGGTATGTGGATTGGGTCAACCAAAGAAAATAAAGCAAAACCTCTAGGAATCAAATGGCCTAATGAGCCGATAAAAGCCCTCGGAGTTTATTATACGTATGATGCAAAACTTCTCAGAGAAAAGAACTTTATAGAAAGACTGGATAGCATTAAAAAACTTGTCAATATTTGGTCCTCAAGAGGTTTATCCATCTATGGTAAATTGACAATAATCAAATCCTTTCTAATCACCAAATTTGTTTACATATGTGCATTACTACCAGCACCAAATGAAGTGCTGAAACAGTTAAATCAATTATTATTCAAATTCTTATGGAAAGGTACAGACAAAGTGAGACGTGTGTCGGTGATAAATGAATATAGGGAAGGTGGCTTGAAAATGATTGATCTAGAGACTATGGTTAAATCTTTAAGACTAGCATGGCTGAAACGAATTTTTAATGATAATGATGGGACATGGAAGAGGTACTTAAAACACCAGTTGAAATCCGTAGGAGGTCTTTTCTTTATAAATTGTAATTACGATGTTAATGACTACACTATCTCTTCCCAATTTTATCGCGAACTCTTGTTGTGGTGGTCACAGTTCCGTGGAACGTTTGCTTCAGAAAGTAATTGGCAGAAAGTCATCTGGAATAATAAAGAAATACGAATAGACAAAAAAACAGTATATTTTAAAAATTATCATGAATCTGGAATTGTCTATGTAAATGATCTTTTATTTAATCTAAGCAGCAACGACTCTTTCAGCTACTTTGCAAAAACAATTAGTAAAATCAATATTCTTCAATGGGCAGGCCTTCGACATTCTATACCTGACTTTTTAAAAGGCGATTACCCATCCCCGCCATCAACCTCTCCTTCATTTCTGATTCACAACAACCTCTTTGATGTGACGAAAAAGAAATCGAAAGATTATTATTCACTACTTGTCACGAAAAAAGCACAGCCTCCTAACATTATCCATAAATGGAAAAGCGATTTTAACTTTTCGGATGATCATTTAAGAGAATTTTTTCTGTTACCTCATTCTGTTGCGCTCGAATCTTATGTTAAGGCTTTCCAGTATAAAGTGCTTCATAATATACTCTATACAAATAAAAAATTATTCAAAATTGGTTTCAGAACAGACGATGTTTGTACTTTTTGTGAAGCCGAACCAGAAACTCTGTACCATGTCCTTTACCAGTGCACTTACTCAAGGCGATTTTGGAACGATTTTGAATCTTATTGGCGCCTTTTATCAAATCAACAAGTTTGTCTTTCTTTGCAGAATGTTATATTTGGTATCATATCCAAGCAATGCCCTTTAACTAAATTACTAAATTACTTTATTATTGTTGGAAAGCTGTTTTTGTGGGACTGCAGAAGAAACCAAATAGAACCTAACATTAAAGGTTATCAAAACAAAATAGCAAAAAAATATGAAACCGAACGTAAAATAAAAAAGGAAAATTATTTTGAAAAAAAATGGATATTTAGCCCTGGCCAGAAATCAAATTAATATGTCGATAAATTTATTATTTAAGTAATTTAGATTATTCGCCCTTTGCAATCGAGAAACTATTCAATCATTTATTATTTCCTTTTGTGTGTGTGTGTGTGTGTGTGTGTGTGTTCTTGGTTCTTTCTGTCTTTTTTTTTTTTTTCTTGTGTAGTTTCTTTTTGTTACCTGCAGTATAACGTAAGCTAATGATGTAAATTAAGACCTATCTAATAATTTTTAGCCTTTTTTTAAAATTGATGTAAGCTTGAATGAAAATAAAAATGTGAGTATTTAAAAAAAAAAAAAAAAAAAAATTTTAAGACACATATTATTTGTAACAGTATAGACTAGAATTTAGAAGAACGTTTGTCAGGTCAGCAAAATGTGAAGACGGAATATTTGAACCGAAAACATGTTGAGCCGACCTTCCACACAAAAGATGAAATAACAAAAGACAGAAAAGGGCAGAGTTTAAAGTCAGATTATACTACTTAGATAAAATATTGTAGTTGAATTGTTGGCTTTTTGCATGGAGTCTCTCGCTCGTTTAGTCAGTTTTCTCGAGGAGCGCGCTGGTGCCCTACGTTCACGCGGTCGCGCTGGTGCCCTACGTTCACGCGGTCCCCTTCCACACAACCCTCGTATATCTTAATAACCTAACATCGTCTTACGTATGTCAATGAGAGACATAGGGCGTTACTGGGCAAAGTACGGTCCTCTGTTCTAGACAAGTTAAGACACCTTTAAATTGTAGAGACCCACCACAATGTCGTCACCAGCTAGTTACAAGTCCTGAAATAGTCCTATATAAGAAAATATGCGCGCTGATTAGTTAAATCGTGTTTCTATTAAACGATTTAATAATACACATGAAATATTACTCGATTCTTATTGGCTGAGAGCAGTGCAGTTCAGGTGTAACACCAGTACAAAAAGTGTAACAACGGTGCATAAAGTGTAACACCAGCGCAAATAACACATCGCAATCCTGGATTATGATTTGCAGAAAAACATTGCGAGATTTTTTAGGCCAATGATATCATGTAAAGCAATGAGAAAAATGTTGTAGGAAAACTCTCAAAAAATTTTTCTCAAATGCGAAAAAAATGGCTTCAAAAAACATCTTTCGGCACCTTTTCAGCGCGAATTTTTCGAGTTGGTATTATTAATAAGTAATCATACGGTTTTCTCTCGTTCAATTTGAAAAACTTACTCGTACAAATTAATTCCAAATTGAACTCGAAACCGTATGATTACCCATGCAAATTAGATTATGAGCTCGAGACTTCTATTTAAACAATAGAGTGTTTCTGTCGAGGAACTATCGGCTGATGGTTGTCCCGCGGAAATTTGATGTCCTTAAAACAAACATTCGCCCGAGAAGCGAAGCTTCGAGGGCAAATTAAATATGCTAGTTTTAAGAACATCAAAGTTTCAAGGGGCAACTATCAGACCGATGTAGTTCCGAAATATAAACACTCTATAGTCTTTATTGCTCACCTAGGCTCGAATTCCAGCCGTTTTGGGAGTGCGGCTGTTTGTCCTCCTCCCAACTACGGCTGGATCACTGGTCCGCAGAGCTTGTCCGTGACGTCACATCCGGTTTTTATGCAAATTACCATGCGCAGGAAAAACTGGCGAAGTTTCTTGCTCCGCAGAAAAAAAAAACTGTTAGCAAAGATTTGTTCCATGTGAGAATGTTTTGGATAGTCCAAGGAAAAGCGTAAAAAAGACAGGGACTTATTTCAAACCAACAAAAATCGTAGTCAGCGAACATCTCGTTACGAAGGGTATCTTTACAACGCTTGTCACGAATCACTGAGTAAAAAAATATTTGAGTTATTCGAAATCGTCGATCCTGGGCCCAAAAGAACTGTCTACTGAGACCAGGAATCATTAGCCAACTTTGCTTCTTCAGCCTGCCCGTGTTGCAAGACCTCCTTAGCAAACTAGAGCTTATCTTTGCCAATTTGCCAAGCTGGTTCTACGTACCATTATGTGCAGCAAGACTGAATGTCGCTAGTCCTACAGAATTTCCAAAGGAAAGAAGCTCCCGAATTTAAAATGGAGGTAATAACTCTTTATTTTCTTGGCAAAAAAGATATCAGAGATTAAGGCTGCCAATTGCTATCCTGATCTTAGTGATCCGACAACAAAATGAACAAAATTGGGGGTCATGCGCGGGTACACTGGTGTAATAAAACTCGTTTCCTAGCTTTATATGGTTTAGTTCTAGCCCTTCTTTTTTGAAGTTATCGAAAATTGCTCTTACAAATTATCAGCCTTCAAAAATCAAGTAGATTTACTAGTGAAAATCGCCCAAAATAACCTTTTTTCCTGGCAAAATAGCATATTGAGGGACACCCGTTTCCTCAGTGGTCCGCATCGGTAAATATTTAACATTTAATGACTGGTCCCGAGGGGAACAGTGAATTTTGTTCCCGAGAATCTCAATGTTTCCCGAGACGAAGTCGAGGGAAACATTGAGATTCGAGGGAAACAAAATTCACTTTTCCCCAAGGGACCAGTCATTAAGTGCTTTGTTATATAGCAAAGCAAAACAAAAGCAAATTTTGAAAAACGCGCCGATATTACAGCGACAACATCAGGCCATCTCTGATCACGTGCAACAGCGGTCAACATTTCGCGGGTAACAGTGAACTGTTTCCCGTTTGACGTCATAGTTTTCGCAATGTTGCCCACTCATGGCATTTGGCGGGAAACAGTTTCATTGTTAGATGTCATGTGACCATGAACTAGCCAATGAATGGGCGCGCTGTAGCAGGAAAAACGCCAGCTATATAACAATGCCAAGTGTTTCACGCACAGAGACATGAAAATCACATTTTTCTGTTGTTTTGGGTGTGCTCACATGTGCAGATGGTTCACTGGATAATAATTAATAAAACTATACATAGATTTCAGATTTTTGTTTTGAAAGGTATCACCATTATAATCATCCTAAATAATTTGCAAAATTTCCAAGGCTTGCAAGGTTTTTCCAAATACCTAAATCTGCATCAAAATGCAAAAGTTAACCCTCCCTATGGCATAGTGTTGTGTGTACATTCCTAATTGTCAGAATAATACATCAACATGAAATCTGCAATTCTCAGGGACCCACAAGTCAAGTGTGTTACTTCCTTCCCTGCCATTCTTATAGGGGTGTGATTCAATGTTTTTTGAAGGACCATAATGGATTATGACTTTAACCCCTTGGCTATAAACTCTTATTTCATATGTGATTGTTGCTATCGAAATTCGTATGTTTTCATTATGTATTCCTTGGATCTCCCTGTATCATTCAAGGCAACCTGTTTTATCTGACACTAAATAACAAATTCATAATCAGTAGTGAGATAGGGAAACAGGGCAAAGGTGAGGTTTGCATCACCAGTGACAACTTGAACTTTAATGCAACGTTCTTTCGATTGAGAAACTGATGAAGAATGACAGGCTCTTCCATCTCCAAGGCTCAATATTTTGTCTTGTATTTGGTTTTTGTAGTTACTGTTATGTTGCACACAACAAATAAATGGCGACCTCTTTAAAGAGAATATATTTCACTTATTCTTAAAAGCTATTTGTGTAATCCTTGCTCTCTCTTTTTTGGGCTGAAAAACCCCAGTACAAGAAATTATTTTTAAAGAAATTACATAAAGCCATAAAGAATGCTGAAAAGCCTGAATGATCACAAGAAAAAAAAATTGTCACAACTTAATAAACCATGCCAAACTAAATTGAGATTATACTGTATAATACCATAATAGTATAGGATAGGTTTGATTGTATTGTTAAAGAAATTAAGGTCCAAAACTGAATTGCACATTTCTAACATGTATTTGTCATTTACATATCTCTGCAATATCAAGAGACAATATGCACAGCATGAAAAAAGAGATTTACGAAAAATTAAAGTTGGCTTAAACCTTCTTAAAGTAGCTTATCTAACTTTACGCTATGAATTAAATTTTCATAAAGGCGTGTAAAGGTTACATTTACGCTGCCTTGCCTTGTTTTATTATCTAACCCCACTTATCCAGTAAATGGAAAATTAATCTGCAGAATGAGTACAAACATTCACTAATCTCACTACACCTGTACACATGTACATGTATATGCAATGCCTTATGCATGTGTATGTTGCAACATGCCCCTCCCTGTGTCAGCACTTTTTATGCAGCAAAACAATGTCTAATTACAACTAAGTGGACACACTTATGAAAACAGTTTAGGCCTAAAATATAATTCACAATGTGCTAAATTACATAGGCAATTGCAGAAATGTGAGAGGACTGGGAAAGAGTATGATTGTTCTTCAGTTGAAATGTTTAGATTTTCAATCTTATCAATATAAGAAACTTGTCCCAGTCCTCTCATGTTTCTGCAATATGTTATGATGTATATAGGTACTATGACCCAGATTTATAGACCCAATGCAAAATGGCTGCCTTTATATTATTCTTTTGTTCGTATTTAAATTAGCCTCACTAACCTTGTTTTTGAGACAAAAATTGTAAGGAATTTGTTATCCCGAGCGAGGTTAGTGAGGCTGTTTTAATACAAACAAAAGAATAATTTAATGACAGCCATTTTTTGCATAGGGTCTATAGGTTCTGGAATTTTTACAAACCATGAATAATAAATTTATTATTCTCTCCCAAGGTGCTGCTGCCACATATTTTAAAAGTTTAAGCGATGCCTTTGCCAGGACTAAAAAAGGGAAGCAAGGATCACACAAGGTCACTTGTAGGAGGCAGGGAAGAATGCGTGATGTAAGTTTCTAAATACATCCTCTTTTGAGAAATCTGTTTTCAAAGAAAATAATCCTTTGAATTCTCTGTAATAATTTATATCCCGTCCAATAAGTCCAATAAGATTTAGAACTGTGACCTTTGCCTAGGACATTGCTTCTGTCAAATCTATTTGAAGCCTTGACTACTCGATAGATTGTTTCTTCTCTTTAAGCATGTTGAATGAGAGGTCTACAAAAAAAGACCTGAAAACAATATTGTTGAGGTGGCAGCACCCAGATTTATAACCTTGTGTGGCAATAGACTAAAACTTGAGGCAAATTTTGTTTCAAGAAGCCATGGCTTTAAAAACTTACTGATTTCATGTTTATCTATGCATTTTTTAAAAAAATTTTCATAATAATAAAGTGCAGGTCAAACACGCTCGTATTAATTTTTTCCTTATTTACTAGAAAATTCAGCGGAGACTTTGTTTGTTGGATACAATGCCATGGACTGAAGAACGAAAAGCTGCAATAGCAAAGGCCCTCACATGGGACTACACCAGCTCTGATGAATCAGACATGTCAGAGGATGAAAATGGGCTTACTTGTCTTAAAGGGTACGTTGTTAAAAAGCTTTCATGGGAGAAAACAACTTTGCGTAACGCAAAGAAGGCCCTGGACGATGCTTACACCAAGAGTCTGCCACCAAGGGTAAGAGCAAATGTTTTGGAGCGGAGAGTTCATCACACTCCATCAAAGAGAGGCCCACCTACTGATGCATTACAATGGGCAGTTAGGATCACAACACCAGAAACCCCTCCAGCAACCCCAACAGTAGCTAGACCATTGGAAACACCTGCAGCCAGGGCTGCTTTAACACCCACACATACTGGCAATCCAGCGAGAACACCTACACAAGAACAGAACAGCCCCAGAAGTAACCAGACCATTGCAAACACCTGCAGCCAGGAGAACACCTACATGTACGTTTCAATCTCCTGTCACACGGCCAAGGGCAACTCCAATTACTGTAGAAAGTACAGTTGAACAGAGAGCAAGAGGCACATTGGAAACACCGAGAATTCCAACCCGCATTGCAGCTCCCAGAACAATTCCAACACAAATACGGGAGGAAAAAAGCATGTACATAGACAAACTTCCAGATTGCCCGTGCATTAGATCTTGAACATTTCAGATATTTGAAAGGGAAATGTTACAATTTCCTTCGTGGTTTTGAGACTGCTGCCTTTTCATTGGTGAGAAAGAGTATTAGAATTCACCTTAAGTGCACAAGTACAGTGGACAGTGTCATGTAATATTTCACTTTAGCGAGTTCTAAAAGTTCCAGTTTTGCTTCACAAGATTAGTTCTATTTGCCAATTTTACACTGTGTAATATTGTTGGCTACTGTAGATGTAAAAGTTGTTTAAGTTCAAATATCCCAAAACAGTAAGTCAGTGGTATTTTCATTAATTTTTCATTCCTCAATAGGAGAACAATTCCACAATAATTTTAAGGACATGAAAAATCATCCCACATTTCAATGCTATTGCATGGCTTTCAATATTTTATTGTATATGTATATATATATGTAGCAAAAGAAAAATCGAAAGAAAAATTATCATTCTCTTGTTCTGTTTTAATTTCTCGATGATAAGCAGCAAAAAATGCAATACCAAAGCAGTAAGGCAAATTGTCATTGTCATTTATTCTTGAAAATTTGCTTTTCTTAGCAAAATAAGCTCACATTTCAAATCCCATAACAATTCAATATTTTATCATTGTCTATAAAAAAAAGAAAAAAAATGGAGAAGATATTTTCTTGTTCTGTTTTAATTTAGTTACATTGTAAGTTTTCAATAAAAGCAAATTGTAAAACTTATCTATGCTGTTCCTCTTTGTCTTTGTCAACTTAGTATTGAAGTTCGAATATTGTTCCTTCAAGCAGTACAATTTTAACCTCAAGTTAACTAGTTTAGCTTTACGACGCTGTTTTTGCCGAGTTTATATTTAACGGAAAGTCACAAAATTAAAGCCAGCTTAAAGGAGGTTAAATTCCGTCAGTCAGCCAACTTTACGTCAAGATTGAGAATTGGTGCGAGTATAATTATACCTTTAAATTCCACTTAAAGAAGCATTAATCTCTGTTTTAATT
>JAHPZR010005225.1:15000-17500 GCA_019787425.1 Platygyra sinensis
ATCACTTCCATAATACCGTGATTTCTACCATTTTGCGATTTTAAACGGATTTCTCAAAACATTAACCGTGTATTCCTGATAATAATAACAATTTTATTCCAAAGTTACATTAGCATTGATACACTGGAACACTTTTAAATTTGTCAATGTAGTAGGCGCTCGAATCCACGAAACAAAGATTTTTTCTAAAATATTCAGATGTGTGTGTAACATTTCTAAGTGATCGATACATTTCGTTGATGCATATACTAAAAAATAATAACTTGTTTTCTCCGTGATTGACTTAATGCATTGACAATTAACATCACCTGTGCGCAATTTGTAACCCTTTTTCTCCTGAAAAAAAATAACGATCATTTCCCCAGCTACTCTCCTGTTCTTTGTCACTCGGTAGCAAGGTAATTAACTCGGAAATGCTCTATTGACAACTGCTTACGTACCCGCAAGCCTTCAGTACTCCTTCGGTTCTTTATTTACGCTTCAAAATTCATATTTTATTTTTAAGAATAATAAGCAATTGATTATTCAGTTTCAAACTTAATGTCGAGCAACTGCCGCTTCGTTACTGAAAATAAATGACTCGAAAATACCATGCTCTAGAACTATGGTAAACGTGCGAGTTAATTTTTTTTGGCGTTTTTATTTTCGTTTGTCTCATTGTTAGTCTGTTACTGTCCTGTGAAAATCTTCCTCTCTACAGCTGTTTGCTTTGAAATAAGTATGGCCATAGGAGTATTTCTGTATTGCACAAACTATTGTCTATGCTTTTGAAGTAAAGCAACGTTAATTCAATAAAAACAGTTAAAAGTTGGCTAATGTATTACACAACCTCAAAACGCAACCGAAGTTTGGGACCAAAGACTTGATTGTGCAAAAACCAGTTTAACGTTAAAAATTGCAGCATGTATACAACATCGGAACAACGGATCGCATTATCTCTTAAACATTAGTGCGAGTTACGACTAATGCGCCTTAAAACACTACATTAGAAGTAGAGGGATATAAAGACCGACATTCAAAAGAAGTAGTTCGGGAAATGCACTGCAATATATGCTAATCTATTCAAATAGGTGCTACCAGCTGGTATACAACTGCGGAAGATTTACAATTCACTTTATGTTTAGATGTTACTAAATTTCTCAACAATTTTGTGTGTTTGTGTTATTGAAATTATGTTCAGTTTGCTTTGCTATATACTAATTTATATATTTTTGAATTAACAAATGGTAAATGCCATAGCGTGTACTATTGAGTTATGGATGCACGCGAGAGGTTGCTAAGCACGAAAGAAGCGTAAGAGTCGCACGAGGCGATAGCCGAGTGCGACTATAGTTTCTTGAGTGCTTAGCAAACCTCTCAAGTGCATCCATACTCAATAGTACACGCTGTGACGTTTACCATTTGTTCTATAACAGAACATTGAGAAACTGGAAAAATAGAAGTTTTTTTTAAACAATTTCTGAGAATTTCCTCACATACAGCAAATGATTTCTTGGAAATAAATGTTTCCCAGTTTTTCCGGTAATGATTGCGTTTGCCTTTGAATAAAAACAAAAGAGAAACCTTCAATGAAAGCAGTTAAAAGTCGGTTAATTTAACAATTACACAACCAAACTTAACAGCAGTTTCCAGTTACAGACCAAAGACTAAATTGCGCAAAAGCCCGAGTCTTACGTTATATTAACTAGTTCGTCTGGCCTGATATTGGCAATGCCATTACACGGTATGGATCTTAATAACACAGAAACAACGGGCAATAATACCAGGTCAGTGTTTTTTTGCCCGCTATATCCAAACTTCACCTGGGATTTAAAGACTACAACCACTTCTTGGATCTTGGTTTTCATCTTAGCTTTTGCCTCGCCCGTTACCATTCTCTTGAATTTGTTGATAATCATTGCCGTCAAGCGAAGGAAAGAACTGCAAAAACCTGTCAACATTCTGTTGTCTAGTATGGCCGTAGCAGATTTTCTAGCGGGCGCTATATTAATGCCGTTATCTTCCACTGTTGATATCTTTATTCTCCACCAAGTTTCGCTTCAGTATATCTGTACTTTAGATTCAGTGATAAGCAAACCCATGATGATTTTTATTTGCACCTCATCTCTTTATCATTTAACTGCGATTGCGTGGGACAGGTACGTAGCGATACAAAAATCCATCGACTACTAAGTTATCGTTACAAAAGGTCTCCTCAAAAAACTCTCGCTGAGTCGCCTGGTTGCTAGCCTTGTTCACGTCGGTTCCGGCCTTTGCAGTGACGGGGGTTGGGATGGACCGCGAGGATTTGCAAATCAGATTCACTGTACAAGCTGCCGTGGGACTCATTTCTTAACAGCTATTACGTATTTCTATTTCATGGTGTATCTTGGAGTACGCAAACGAAAATAAACGGAATCAGCCAAGTCAACGCTCTGATAAAAGCGAAACTTGAATCGAAAGTTGCCAAGACGACTGGCCTGCTAACTGCTTCACTGATGATGTCGTTTCTCCCAGCAAT
>JAHPZR010005226.1:0-13901 GCA_019787425.1 Platygyra sinensis
AAGAAAGCACGCGCGCTGATTGGTTGAAAATTGTGTTTGTATAACTCGATGGAGACACAGAACTAGCGCGCGCTTGTTGACGTAGTGATGGCGCGAGCAAAGAGAATTTACATTTCGATAATCAAAGTTAACAAGGTTTTTTTCTTTTTCTCGTCGTGGTGTTTTCTAAAAGAAATAGAAAACATGTACATCGTGTTTGTATCGAGTTATACAAACACTCGTGAAAGTTTGGGAGAACTCGAAAAAGCTGTGGAAACACTCGCCTGCGGCTCGTGTTCCCACAGCATTTCTCGTTCTCCCAAACTTCCACTCGTGTTTGTATAACTCGATACAAACACGGTACATGTTTTCTATTTCTTAAAGAGATATCCATGGCTAATTTCTTAGGGACATCTAATAGTGTTTTTTGAGGAGTTCTGATGTAACGTTCATATCAGTCCGAGCTCCAGCGGCCCAATACCTTGATAAGCCACGAAGGCACACCAGCCGCGGCTGCGGTAGTAGCTGCATCAATCCGGAAACTGTGGTAGCTTGAATAATAGCTTACAACTGAGACAGGGTCAGAAGACAATGGCATTATTAACTGGGGATTGAAGGAGTTGGGAGTGGGTATAGCGGCATGCCAAAATCACACGAGAGCATGGTGGCAAAATACTGGGAGCTTTGTCGTATGATTACCCATGTGGTAAACGAATACTTTACATTGGACATTGACCTAAGGCTATTGCACAATGGCTAAAATGGGAAAGATAACAAACTAGTAACAACTTTAGATGACAGCTATGATGCACACACTACAGGGCTCATTAACCACAGTTTAAATGCTTAAACTTCTAAAAGAACACAAATCTATCTGAATACTCGAAAACTAAGTAAAATAGCATCGTATTGTTATGCAGATACAAAACATCTTCACTAGACCCTCAAAGCAAACTTAACCGAAGAAAAACAACTTCGTACTGGACACGAATATTTCACGTGACTCACTTCAGTCGCCATTCCAATACTTAACATAACATAGGGACGTAGAAGCAGCAATTTTGTAAGAATCTTAATGAAGTGAAGAAGACTTTTAAATTTGAAAGACATGTTTCGGCAACTCCTGTGCCATCGTCAGTTTACGGATGGAATTACAATGATGAACAATATATAGCGGAAAATTAGAATAACAATGATATGATACAACAACTGATTACAAAGAAAGATTAAGATTTACATGAAACAATTGTTGATTTAGGTAGGGTTTCTCCCAGTGAATATGCACTGCCTCCTTGATTTTTAATTGTGTCCGTGTTGTTGCTTGATCTATGACAACAAAGCACTCGCTCGAACAAAGTGCCCGACACCCAGGTGAATCCTGCAAATGCTTGAAAATGTGAGAGGCCTTATCCATATTTAAGTGCTCGTTTATGCGCGTACAAATGTATAAATCTTAATCTTTCTTTGTAATCAGTTGTTGTATCATATCATTGTTATTCTAATTTTCCGCTATATATTGTTCATCATTGTAATTCCATCCGTAAACTGACGATGGCACAGGAGTTGCCGAAACATGTCTTTCAAATTTAAAAGTCTTCTTCTCTTCATTAAGATTTTTAACATAACATATATATATAACAACATAACAACTTTATTTCAGTGTCGATGTCTTTAGCTTAAATAGCCGTAATTGGGGACACTAAAATAATAGGAAACAAATAATTAACTGAACTTGTTTTTATATAGTATTATCAAGTAAATTTATAGTTCACTATAATCTAAAATTTGTTGAAAGTTAAAATTTAAAAGTTAAAAGTTATCCCGACTAAAAAAAACAGCCGTGTGCTAAAATAGTTCTAAGAATTCTAACAGCTACAAATAAGGTCTACTAGGTTAATGCGCGGTATATTGAACTTAAGGATTGCAGGGTAGGTTTGTTCTTAGTTTTGCTGTCTAATCTAGACCATATATATGGTCCAAAGTACTTTAAGGAACGTTACCCGTATTGCATGCACTATTAAATCTGTAGCGGCCGCCTTTCTGTGTGAAAGGGGACGCGAGAATGCAGAACTACGACTCATCAGTCCGACAAACCAAACAGTATTTGTTTAATCGAGCATCCACGGTTTGCGAGGAATTACAGTCTGAATTGCAAGGTAACGAATCCAGAAACGGCTGTTAGAACGGTTCCAAAACGGCTGTAAGAATGGTTCCTAAAACGGCTGTCAAAGACTGTGATGAACCGTAGGGAAAACGAAAGGGCTTCGTGCGAAGCTACAAAACACTAGCGATGCTATCTCGGTTTCTAAAAAACACGAGGAGAGCTAACCAAAGTCCCGTATATTAACTAAGGTACGACGGGATATGTCACGCAATACGACTGAACGACTGAGAAGACGTTACATGGCTCCCCTCATACATAAGAATGTATGAAGTTACAACAAGCTAATCATTAAACGAAACAAGTTCAATTAATGTCAATCTCTCTTATGTAGAGGATCAGTTCAGGCTCCCCGACGGGGTCGTACTCCGGTAATTAATGATCACCAACAACATTCTGAATTAACTGTCACTTTGACCTTCATCGGGACGGTAAATTAAAATCAACTTGTGGATTGGTCTTTCAAAAAACTTCCTCTCTCCAGACTGCGTGACTAGGAGAAGGACCTTACGAACAAGTCCATCGTCACTGGGGTAGACTTTCGTTACTCTAGCGAGTGGCCACTGGTTTCTGGGACAGGATTCAGAACGAATAAGGACGATATCACCAACTCTGCTGTTAGGACTAACATTGTTCCATTTCTGACGCTTCTGTTGCAACAGGCAATACTCTTGTTTCCAACGGTGCCAGAATTGGTCTGACAGGTACTGAATTCTGCGCCATCTTCTTCTTGAGTAAAGATCAGGTCGTGAGAAGTTACCCGGAGGGGTAAGACTACTTTCGTCTTGAAGGTTAGCAGGTGATTTGGTGTAATTGGCTCGGGTGCCTGCGGATCTGATAGATTATCGATAGTGAGCGGACGGCTGTTCACGATGTTTTCTGCTTCAGTGAACAGAGTTCGAAGGGCCTCATCATCCAGTTGCTGGGCGTGATCATCCAAGAGGCCAGAGAGAACTGAGCGGACAGTGCGAATAAGTCGCTCCCAAATGCCACCCATGTGGGATGCGCATGGCACGTTCAGCTTGAACTCGATGAGGTCACAATCTTGGCTCAGGAGGAAATTCTTGACGGATTCGGTGTTCATTTCTCTCAAGGCGGTGCTGAGCTCATTTTTTCCCCGACAAAGTTAGTTCCTTGATCGCACCTCAGTTCGCGAACTTTGCCTCTTCGATTGATGAATCGTCTGAGTGCGTTAATAAAGGCATCCGTCTCCATCGAGTTTAACGTCTCCAAGTGTATAGCTCGGGAACAAAGACAAGTGAAAATTAGTCCCCAGCGTTTCAATACCTTCCGGCCCTCTTTAATGTACCAGGGGCCAAACGCGTCCATACCAGAATATGTGAACGGTGCGGCGGGAGTAATACGTTCTTCCGGGAGGTTTGCCATCTTTTGGACTTGCGCTGGTCCGCGGAGCTTTCGACAGATCGTGCACTTTCGGAGTTGCTGCGAGACGGAGGAGCGTCCACTGATAATCCAATAGCCGGCTTGTCTTACTGCATTGTGGGTCATACCACAACCTTGATGATGTTGTTCTTGATTGTGGTAGTGCCTAATAAGAAGCTCGGTTAAGTGGCTCTTCTTTGGAATGATGATTGGATGCTTAATTTCATAAGCTAAGGCTGCTTTCTGAAGTCTACCTCCTACTCTGAGTACTCCCTTTTCGTCGAGAAATGGGTCTAGCCTAAAGAGTGAGCTGGTCTGCTTTAGCTTTTTGTTTCTGGTGTGAGCATTCTGGCGGTTCTGGAACATGCGATCCTCGCCACTTAGGTTTTGTAGTACTTGGATCTCCTCGTTGAAATTCCAAAACTGAACGGATTTCAAGATTACTTCTTCTGCCAGGCACATTTCTTTCACCATAGGGGGTCCTGAAACAGGTCTCCAGTTGAACTGCTGATTGGGACGATTCTTTTCAATCATTCTTTGAATAAGCACAATGTTCCTTTTCAGGCGACTAAGGGATGATGAGTGCTTGAAACGTTCCTGTTCCAAGACTTTTGGAAAGGAGTTCGGCTCTTTCCCTTGGTATGAGACTTTGTTTGAGATAAGCGAAACAGATTTTTCTTTCCTGACTTCTGCATCTTCAGGGTCCAAATCGGGTAGCGGATTTGAGTTTAGTATCGTAACATTGTTCTCCCATAAGAAGCTTGGGCCTTTGAACCATGACTCATGTTCTGAAAGTTGCTTTGGAGTTGTGCCTCGGGAGGCGATGTCAGCTGGGTTGATCATACTGGCGACGTAGTGCCATTGTTGTGGTTCTGATCTGTCACGGATGTGGTGTACGCGATTTCCAACGTAGGTGTGGAAACGCTTTGCTTCGTTACGTACGTAACCAAGAACAACAGATGAGTCGGTGTAGAAAACTTGAACTGGATCTTCGTATTTGAGCTCCCTGCTGAGCATGGAAGAAACGTTTACAGAAATCACTGCCGCGGTGAGTTCACGACGTGGAGTAGACATTGGTTTCAATGGTGCTACTCTAGCCTTCCCCATTAGGAAACTGACGTGAACTTGGTTTAAGTTGTTTACAAGGCGAAGGTAGGTTACTTGACCAAGGCCAACGTCACTGGCATCAGAGAAACTGTGCAGCTCGGTTACGACTGGCTCACCAAAACTCGGGGGCTTGACACATCTTGCAATCGTAATTTTCTCCAGGAGGGGGAGTTCGGACCTCCATTTCTCCCACTGTGAGTGAACGTGGCTTGGTACGGGATCATCCCATTCGATGCCGTCATGGCATAGTTCTTGAAGTAGCTGTTTTCCCACTAAGATGACTGGTGCTACTATGCCTAGCGGATCGTACACCGAACACACGGTTGAAAGAATTCCTCTGCGGGTAAGAGGTTTATCTTTAAGCTCTATGCGAAATCCGATGGTATCAGTTTCGATGCACCAATAGGTACCCAGGGAGCGCTGGACAGGTAGGACATCATGGCGAAGATCTAGATCCTTCAAGTCTTTGGAGCGATCGTCAGCAGGCATGGCTTCCAGTACGGCCTTACTGTTACTAGCAAATTTGTGTAAGCGTAAGCTGGCGGCTGAACACATGGCTTTAGTCTTGCTGATGACATCGATAGCATCTTCGGGTGTAGCGAAGGACTTAAATCCATCGTCAACGTAGAAGTCTTGTTGTAGAAACTCTGCCGCTGCCTGGCCAAATTGCTCTCGGCCAGTTTCAGCTGTGGCTCTGAGACCAAAATTAGCGACACCGGGTGACGAGACAGCTCCGAAGAGATGGACGTTCATCCGATATTCGCAAATTTGTCCATTCAGATCATTATCTTTAAACCACAGAAATCTTAGAAAGTCTCTGTGTTCTGGGTTGACATGAAAACTGTGGAACATCTGTTCAATGTCACATGTTACTGCTATTTCTTCTTTTCGGAACCTTGAGAGTACCCCAACAAGGCCATTCATCATATCAGGTCCTTGTAAGAGGTGTTTGTTGAGAGACTGATCTTGGAAAACGGCACTACAATCGAAGACTATGCGAATTTGGTCTTGTTTCTTAGGGTGATAGATGTCAAAATGAGGGAGGTACCAGACTTTGCCAGCACTGGTCTTCAACTCCTCTAGTGGGACGGGACTGGCGTGGTTCTTGTCAAAAATCTTCTGCATGAACTCAGTGTAGTGTTTTAGTGTCTTGCTATTTTTAAGGAGTTTCCGCTTGATTCCGAGTAGTCTTTTCAGACATTGATCACGATTGTTTGGCAAAGTCACATTGTCTGTTTTGAATGGAAGGGGCATCTCCCAATTTCCCTTTTCATTTTTGTGGATGTTAGCAGTGAGAGTGTTGCAGAAACGTTTGTCTTCCACGGACTCACTCTTTTCAGTGCCTGGGATGCTTCGGGTGTAGTGAAGTTCACTGTAGTCTAATTGCATCATCTCTCTAACTTGCTGCGGCGAAGTAATATCTTTGGTATAGTGCTTTGTGGCAAATGATACCACAGAGTCCTCTTTGGAACTGTTGCTGGTTGGCACGTTGAAGAGGTTCTGTGGGTTTTCTCGCTGTATCGTGATGCGGTTAACTGTCGCACAGTTTGCACTGTCTTCTCTTTTGTCGAGGCACACAGGACCAATGACTGTCCAACCAAACTTGTACTCTTCAGCCCAAGGCTCATTATCTGTGCCGTAGATGATACGCAGAGGCTGGAAAGCGGACGGGATGTTACGGCCAATTAGCAATCCTATCTCAATGTCAGTACGATGATGAATGTGGTGGGCAATTCGTTCTAAATGTTTCCAAGACCGGGCTATTTCTGGCGTTGCAATGTCCTCTTGACTGGCTGGAATTTTTTCTTGTGAATAGGCAAATGGAACCTTAATAGACTTGTGCAGACTGTCCATGTCCTGGATGTGTAATCCATTGACTTTCTGAGTGCGCACGCTGTTTACGCCTGTAATCGTATTTATTTCCAGGTTCACTTCTTGGCCTTGCACCCCAAGTTGTTCGAGGAGGGAATCTGCGATAAAGACATCTGTCGACTGGTCGTCCAGTACTGCATAGGTGGGTACCTTAGCTGAAGGATTATCTTGGTGGAAGACTTCTAGAAGAACTATTCGTGCGCAGGAGCGTGCTGACTGATTTCCTCCACAAACTTGAGAGCACGCAGAATTAGCTTGGCTGGTGGTGTCTTTCTTTACATGTCTGGCCGGATCATGCAATACTGTGGCGTGTTTCTGTTGGCAGATCTTGCACACGAGCTTGTTCTTACTGCAGTCTTTAGAGACATGCTTGTTGGAGCTTACACATTTAAAACAGATCTTGTTTCTCATTAAGAAATCTCTGCGTTCTTCGTAGCTGAGCTTTTGAAACTGCTCACAGTCATTCGTTGCATGAGACTTCATCTTGTGATAAAAGCAGTACGTACTAGAGTCAGGTGGAGTTGTTTTCTGAGCGTTTGGTGAGCTACTTGTTGGACTAGTCATACAGCTTGGCTGCTGGGCTTGGGTCGCTGCTACTTGTGATTCTTCACACAAAGGGGTTGGCTCACTGCTATCCACTGGAGGTGATGCGGATGTCAGAGCAACATTTGAAGATCGAGTACGATCAGATTGGCGACCCAAAGTCTTGTTTCTACCGGGAGTAGTGGAACCAGTTGTTCCTAGACCCTGCTGGATTTGAGGGATGTTTGTCCTTTCTGCATGGTAGCGTACCTCTTCGGCAAACTCTTCAAATGATGGGAAGGCGTCTTTTCCCTTTTTCCTTTGAAACTTTAACACTTTGTCTGACCACTTTGCTTTGAACCATCCAGGTAGTTTCTCCACAAGAACTTGAATTTGAGAGGGATAATTGAGAGCTTTGAGACTTTCAATGTGTTTGCTTGCAAATTTCACTTGTTGCAGGAAGTCGCTGAACTCCTCCAAATTGACCGCGTCGTTCGGTCCAATTTTTGGCCAAGTTGCCAACTTCCTCTCAAAATCAGTACTGATTATGGCTCGGTTGCCAAAGCGTTCCTTGAGGATTTTGCGGGCTTCCCGATAAGACTCTTCCGGATCCTCCACTAAATATTGCAATTGTTCCACAATGGTTTTAGCTTTACCGTCTAGGTACTGGTACAAGAGATGTAATTTCTGCCTGGCTGTCACCGGTGCAGAATCTATAAGACTGTCGAAGGCATTTTCCCACAAGAAGAACTTGGTTTTGTCTGAGTCACTGCCTTTAAAAACGCTGGGTGACGCTTGTGGCAGTCGCTGTAATTGGGTGATCTTTGCAAGTGCATCTGTTATCTGGGCTGTGTAGTTCTGTGGTACTGGAGAACAGGTGGCTACAGGTGATGGAAAGAATGCTGGAGGATTTCCACAGAAGCCTGTCGGCGTAGTGGGTTGGTACTCTGACTTTGTTATAGAGATTGCTGGTATGACTGGGAGACTGGGACTTCCAGAACTAAACTTGGCTGTAGTGTACACTGGTGAGAATGGGTTCAACGGTCTCTGGGTTTCTTGAACTGATGGTACTGGTAGTGTGGTAAGCGAGAACGGGGATCCTGACTGTGAAATTGGCTCAACAGAAGGAGCAGGTGACAACGATGTGATCAATACATTGCCTTCTTCACATGTCTCTTGTGTGGTAGGTGGTACAATGGCAGCTTCAGATGTGAAGGTCAATTCAGTTTCGTGATTGTTACTAAGAAAGGCATCAATCGGATCGTGCACAGTGGTGGGTAGTAGAGGCAGTTGTTCACCATCCAGATCATTCTCTTCATCCACTGCTCCTTTGTAGACGGCTTCTTGGGCTGTGATTTCTTCAAGTTCCTTCTGGATCTTCAACTGCTCAAGCTTGCTCTCTTGTTCTGCAATGACTGATGAAAACTTAAGTTTCTCTTGAAGAGCAGCCTTTTTAGCACGACAGGCAACAAGTGTCTCTCTATATGAGCTTCTGCTAGACCCCGATTTTGTAGATCTAGAGAATCTTGATCGCTGTGACCTCCGTGAGTGAACGGACTGGGCATCATCTTCAAGGCGTTTAATTTCTTGTACAGCAGTAGTGTGAATTATTTTCCAAGTGTCATATATATGTGACTGTTTGTTTGTGGCACGCTGGGATTCACTAGTATCAAGCGACAACTCTATCCACTCATCAAAAGATCGTTGGACTTCATCTACCTCCTTAGCCATAAATGCGATTTCCTTTCTGATTTCATCAGGATTTTTACAAACACGAATAAAATCTTCAAGACTTCTTAGCTTTGCAAGCAGGTCGCGATCGTTGGCTAACGCGGCCTTTCTCTTTAGCTCACATTGATATTCCCTGCCTTTGGACGTGAGGGTCCTGGGTCTAGTTTTACCAGCATTGTGTTCAATTATGGCTTTATCGCTTGGCAAAATACTAGCTTCTTTTGAATCAAGCAAAGTCTGCTCAGACAAAATCATAGGACATGGACTAACCTCTGATCCAATCGAAGCGGTTGGCTCATTCTGTGTCGAACTTGAGATCTCTTTAGCACTGACCTGTTCGGCAACGTGTTCATCTTCTTTTGAAGTGAATGTCAATGACCATATTCCAGTGTCTTCGTGCTCATCTGCTTGTTCCTTCGATTCCATGGCGAAAACTTCTTTCGGCTGTCCACTAGTCTTTGACTGTAGCGGCCGCCTTTCTGTGTGAAAGGGGACGCGAGAATGCAGAACTACGACTCATCAGTCCGACAAACCAAACAGTATTTGTTTAATCGAGCATCCACGGTTTGCGAGGAATTACAGTCTGAATTGCAAGGTAACGAATCCAGAAACGGCTGTTAGAACGGTTCCAAAACGGCTGTAAGAATGGTTCCTAAAACGGCTGTAAGAATGGTTCCTAAAACGGCTGTCAAAGACTGTGATGAACCGTAGGGAAAACGAAAGGGCTTCGTGCGAAGCTACAAAACACTAGCGATGCTATCTCGGTTTCTAAAAAAACACGAGGAGAGCTAACCAAAGTCCCGTATATTAACTAAGGTACGACGGGATATGTCACGCAATACGACTGAACGACTGAGAAGACGTTACAAAATCTACGCAGATATAAATCCTTGTTTCGGTTAAGTGATACCTTTGCAAACACCTCATGATTCTGATTTACAAGCTTATGAGAGAAAACCTATGAAGCGTTATAAGGGTCACTATTCGGACGAAATTTCTGTTATGTACCAGCCTTGAATTATATTCGGCATTGCTGCTAAATTATGTTATTAACGTATGAAGCGTTATAAGGGTCAATATTCGGACACAATTTCTGTTATGTACCAGCCTTGAATTATATTCGGCAGTTTTGCTTAATTATGTTATTACATTGAAAATTCTCTTTTCAATTTTCGAGAATTTTGTTCTCTTAAGCCGCAGAATTATGTTTTATCTTTTGTCATCATGTTTTCTATTTTCACATGATGTTCTCGAATTTCTACTGAAATACGTCCTGTTTGCTGCTGAATTATGTTTTGACATTTGACATCACGTTTTCCATTTTAGTATTATGTTATCCATTTTAGGAGTATTCGGCTGCTTTGCCAAATTATGTTCGGCCGGTGGACTGTTGCATTGCTGAAAGGATTTGCTGGAGATGGCCGCTCGTGTTCACGTAAATTTGCTGACTGACAAGTGTTAAAGGCGGAACTGATAACTGGAGCCCCCATGCTAATCTCGACTTATAAACGTATTGTGTCCAGAGTATTATTTCTGTTGTAGATATCGATGAATGCAAGACAGGGAGCCATAACTGTGACGTGAATGCAAACTGCACTAACACTGTTGGCGGACATAACTGTACTTGTAAGGAAGGATTTGCTGGAGATGGTCGCTTGTGTTCAGGTAAATTGACCATACTTCAATGTATAACAATTTTTAAACTAAATGCATATTGAAACTGTGATTGGCTGAGAGTAGGCCATTTTATTGTTTTTTCTTTTGCTTTCACTGCAGCGAAAAGAAATGAGCGCGCTTTGGAACTTTGAGTCATACCATATTTAATAGAGGAGTCAGGTTATGAAGCCAGGCAGACGTAACCTGAGGAGCAAACAAAGATGCCAAGATTTATGTTGGAAACTCCACGGCCGAGCACAATCTTTCTTGCGCTCGTACACTATGCATGAATTAACCACTCAAGCAGTTTAAGGCCTGGGTCAGGAATGTGAAGTAGAAATATGGTCGGACAACTATATCTCTTGTCATATTTGTTTTACCAAGTTGAACTTTTCTCTGATGATAAAACTCGACGTCCTTCCTAGCCTTAACATATTGTCTTGACCACTTCACATGTCACGTGATCGTTTTGTTACATTTTGATAAATCGGCGAATTGGTGGCGAATTTTCGTTCTATTGATCAATAAATGAGCGATTTCGATGCAAATTGAAATTATCTACCTTGCTACGTTTGGAATGATCTTCCTTGATTTCGTTTTTAAAAGATATAAATGATCAAAGGTCAAAATTTGTTCAAAAAGACGACCTTTCACGCTATAAAATTTTTATGTGAACAGAGGGACGGTCATTCCAAACGTGAGAGGATAAAAATAATTGACCTGAATCTAAAACGCGTTTTCGCCGGATAATATTGCTAAAAACCGTCAGATATTCCACAAATAATGACTATTTTCAGCTAAACGTCACGTTACATGTCAACGTGACCTATCAGAAGTACCAATTCTACTTTAAAATGTTCGGGACGTTAAAACCTAACTGTATGCTAAATCTGGTTCCATTGCCATTTATACCTTCAAGAATATAACTAATAAAACAAGTATTTTTACCGGCAAAAGCCTTTGACTCAGGCCTTAAACTACTTGAGCAGCACGTTTCTATTGGTTAGCTCCCCAGTACGAAGTAAACTATTGTGTTTTGTCCGGGGTCAAGGCCACAAAACAGAACAAAATCATACAGCAAAGAACTTTGACGAGTTTCATAACCATTCCTCTCCGTTAACTATGGTCATACGATAAATGATCAATCAGCTAAAAACGGAGAAAATCGTTATCGAGTGTTTATTTGAGACTTCATAATAAACATCGCTAAGCGTATTCTCTCTTACTTTTTAGCTATATTGTAAATCACTTCGTGAGGCACGAAGCCGCGAGGACTCGACATTCTTTATTAATATATTTTTTTCACAGTTAATGGGGAAAATTGCGACAAAACGTCGGAATGAAAGCCAGCCAGCCTTCCTTTACCACAGACATATTGATCTCATGTTTAAGGCCTGGGTCAAAGGCTTTTACTGGTAAAATTAAATAATTAGTTATATTTGTGCAGGCATAAATGGCAATGGAAACAGATTAAGCACACAGTTAGGTTTTAAATTCCTGAAATTTTAAAGTAAAATTGGTACTTCTGACAGGTCACGTGACATGTCACGTGACGTTTAGCGGAAAATAGCCATTATTTGAGGAATTGGTGGCGGTTTTTACTAATATCATTCCACGAAAACGCGTTTTAGATGCAGGTCAATTATTTTTATCCTCTCACGTTTGGAATGACCGTCCCTCTTTCCACAGAAAAATTTTATAGGGTGAAAGGTCGTCTTTTTCAACAAAATTTGACCTTTGATCATTTATATCTTCTAAAACGAAATCAAGGGAGATCATTCCAAACGTAGCAAGGTAGATAATTTCAATATGCATCGAAAACGCTCATTTATCGGTCAATAGATCGAAAATTCGCCACCAATTCGCTGATTACCAAATTTTAACAAAACGATCACGTGACATGTCACGTGGTCAAGATAATCTGTTAAGGCAAGGCAGGACGTCGAGTTTTATAATCAGTGAAAAGTTCAGCTTGGTAAAACAAATATAACAAGAGATATGGCTGACCAACCATATTTCTACTTTACATTCCTGACCCAGGCCTTAAACTGCTTGAGTGGTGAATTCATGCATAGGTGTCACGAGCGCGCAAGAAAAGATCGATGCTCGGCCGTGGCCTTTCCACCCTATAAATCTTGGCATCTTTGTATTGCTCATCAGGTTCACGTCTGTGCCTGGCTTCGATACCTGGGCCCTCCCACTATGGCTGCTCCCACTCTCCTCGCCTATCGACCACGGCAGCTGCGGCTGATGCCGTCGAGTCGCGACCTACGCCAAACGCGCCGATGCTGCCCGTCACCCCCTTAGTATACTCTCGCGAACATGGCTCGTCCGACAACGCCAGGGCGCGGAAAAGTAGCGTAAACACCGGCGACCTGCTACACGCAGGCAAACTGAGCGTAAGCAGAAGATACCCGACATGAAGATAGATTGACGAGACACCGTGGGTCCGCGACCCTGGAACCTCTGCAGATACACGCTTGTGCCCGTTAACAAAATCGAACGTGTATAGGCTTGAATGAGTAGTGTTGAATCACGTTCAAGACGTGTAGTTTTGTGAGACTAAGAACTCGTGAACATTCGAACTCTGTCTGCCGAGACAGGGATGCATCACTAACGCCACGAAAAGGGCGATAGGATTCACATGTCTGTGCGCTGCCGACAGCACTCAGGGTGCGGGGGCCAGAGGGGGTAGTGGCTATCACCAGTATAATACCCGCAGATAAAAATTCTCCAAAATAACCCCCAAAATCACCCAAAATTCATCTAAATATACTACCCAAATTTAATTTAGGAAGCATGTATTGGCCCATTTCTATTGCAAGCGATAGGGTTTCTCTAGTCGCTAAGTATTTATAGACTTATTTGAGCGACAAAAATATGACGTTTACTGTGATGAGTTGCCAACTTACATTGGGTATACGCTTGTCTAGTGGCAATTCCTTAATGTTTCTTGCAGCTTATCTAGATCGAGCTTCATTGTTTCAATGAAGCTCGATCTAGATAAGCTGCAAGAAACATTAAGGAATTGCCACTAGACAAGCGTATACCCAATGTAAGTTGGCAACTCTTCACAGTAAACGTCATATTTTTGTCGCTCAAATAAGTCTATAAATACTTAGCGACTAGAGAAACCCTATCGCTTGCAATAGAAATGGGCCAATACATGCTTCCTAAATTAATTTTGGGTAGTATATTTAGATGAATTTTGGGTGATTTTGGGGGTTATTTTGGAGAATTTTTTTCTGCGGGTTTTATACTGGTGATAGCCACTACCCCCTCTGGCCCCCGCACCCTGAGTGCTGTCGGCAGCGCACAGACATGTGAATCCTATCGCCCTTTTCGTGGCGTTAGTGATGCATCCCTGTCTCGGCAGACAGAGTTCGAATGTTCAAGAGTTCTTAGAAAAACTACACGTCCTGTTCCTAATTCAAGCCTATACACGTTCAATTTTGTTAACGAAGCATGAACATATTTTAACACCTGTCAG
>JAHPZR010005227.1:0-21281 GCA_019787425.1 Platygyra sinensis
CGTCCTCTATGGATCATAACAACCTCATAAACAAGCAGGCACTTAATGTCACTCTCCCGCTCACCACCAAATATCATATTTTCTCTACAAGTTCATGCGAGGCAGAGCTATCTTTTTAAAGCTCTCTTCTCCCGCCCAAAACCACCTAGAAATTTTAAAACAAAGTTATACAGCTGAAAAAAATTACGTCAATTTTTATCTACATGCGGCAGTCTTTTGTCATCCCTTGTTGCGCTCCTTGTCCAACAATTCTGTGTCATCTTACTAAAATGGACCAAAGTTGGGGTATTGATTTTTGTTGGTTCGCGTTGTAAAAATTAAATAAATATATAAACAAATACGTTTCTTTTTCTATGGTTAGTTAAAGTCTAGTCAAATTTTTGTTAATTAAGTCTGTTTTAAGGACAATTAATTAAAAATACTACAACTGCCGATTAGCCCTTCTTGTAAGTAGATAATGTAATCTAATTGCATAAGAAATGTAATGGTACCCGCGCGAAGTTGCTGAGTAATGTAGCTTTCATTATTATTTCATTTCTCGTCCCCAGAGGCCGCGCACCTTTTGGTTAGCACCAAGAATCGCGACCTCTGACCAGGTCCAACCACATTCCGGTTTTGAATGGCTTTGTAAACACAATAGATTAAGACCAGAACCAATCAGATTTGTCAGACTTGACTCTGAGCATGCGCAAAGTGACGGGAATTCCATGAATCGCCATTTCCGGTGTTGGACCTGGCCAGAGGTCGCGATTCTTGGTGCTGACCAAAAGGAGCGCGGCCTCTGGGGACGAGAATGTTGTTATTATTGCTTAGTAATGTAGTTAGTGGCCGAGCGGTGACGACAGCAAACTGATCAACTTGGGAGGTTAATGCCCATCAATTTCCGCTATTTTGGCCGTCATATTTCAACTTTTTGCCCAGCTAGCGCGCTGAAAACTGAATGTGTACTTCATTGGACTACAGAGAGAGAAACTACAGGCCATAAATCGCGAGTTCAGTGAAAAATATTGTCACAGTGAGTAAATGCTATTTTTGTGTGCAAATTTGACTCGTTTCGGAAGACTGTTTTGTTGTCAAACTGGCCGAAGTTTCCTACTTTGTCTGTTATTTCAACACCGTAGGGCAAAATATATCAAAACTCGCTCAAATCTCGTTTAAACTCTCCAGGATGAGAAAAAAGTGACAACAATGAATGTTCAAGAGTGTTTATTTAGTAAATAACCAATACATTGAACGACTAAGGTGGCTCAAAACAGTTTCCAGCACATTCAAAGACTTAGATTTTGATGTGTCATTACAACCACTCTTTATCAATTGATGCTACAATCATGGTATCAAAAGACTACCCAATCATTGGTGAACACGTTGGTATTATTTTCGTGACACAATAGGTTACCATAGCAACACTATGACCTGCTAAAAACACCCTTAATTTCAGCTTTAAACGCTCATATTTCAAAAACGGCACGGTGAAATTTTTTCGTATCATAGAATTTTGATAAGCAGGATAAGATGCAAGTTTTTACAAAGTTTAAAAAAATTCTGTAGGTGGCGTTAAGAGCCACCATTAAATTTTCGAAAATTTAAGGTGGCTCTGAACGTCACCTACGGAATTTTTTTAAACTTTGCCAAAAGTTGCGCCTAATCATGCTTATTAATGTAGATAATATAAAAAAAATTCACCGTGCCGTTTTTGAAATATAAGCGCTTAAAGCTGAAACAAAGGGTGTTTTTAGCAGGTCATAGTGTTGCTATGGTAACCTATTGCATCACGAAAATAATACCAACGTGTTTACCAATGATTGGGCAGTTTTTTGATACCATGATTGTGGCATCAACTGATAAAGAGTGGTAATATTGGCCCATCAAAATCTACGTCTTGGAAAGTGCTGGAAACTGTTTTGAGCCACCTTAATTAAATGCCATCTTATAATTTCCATACAAACTCTTATATTTCGGCCACAATTCACCATACAAACCCTTATATTACGCTTGGGTGACCTGTGGTGCGAGTGCAAAGCATTTGCGAGATACGCAAATGGTTTACTTACTGGAGAGGTGGCAAAAAACATAAACGGTGACCGAAAAAGTTTTCTAGAAAGATCAATAACTTTAAAAAACGAGTGGTTACCCCTACATTTTATTAAGTGACTATTTTCTGGTGGCGAGGAAAAGGTATTTAGGCTGTATTTTAGTTCAACCAGAGGATGGTTGTCGGTTTGCCATGCAGTATTAAGATCTTTATAAATGTGTTTGCTTTTCTGTTTGTAAAGGTGAATTCTAAGGAAATCTCTGAAGAAATATCCCTTCCTTCTTTATTCAGGAAAATGGTGATGTCAGCATTATTGATGAGACTCAAGGCTAATTATCTCGCAAAAATGTGTGCTACCCCAATTTTTCTTTGTAGATTCTAATAGCCCTTGCAAAGATCCACTTTTTCCGCGTGGTCCTTACCTGGCGCAAAAACCTTTGTATTTAGCTAGTAGGCTTGTGAACTGCGAAGAAATCGTCGGTTGACGCCCACTGGTTCACAAATTTGCCGGTTTCATGGAGCACGAAATGCTCACGTTCGAGTCAAAGGTTGTTGATTCCCAAGGGAGTTAGTGAGTTTTGTTCGCCCTAGGGAACGAGTTAGTGAGTTTTGACCCACGGCACGTGACACGCTTATCGTAAAGAGTAGGGCATGAAGTTCCCGGTGTTACGTTGTGGTCTGGCCTTTGTTGTCATACTGTGAAATGCTCGGAGATATTAGCTACGATGAAGCTACTCTACAATCCGAGGGTAAATAAAGTATTCACTTCACTTCACTTCACTTCACGCTCTCCTCCAATCGAAAAACGCATTTGAGTTGGGAGGTATAACAATGGGATTTGATAAGATGGTTTCTCCCGACGTGTTCTGGACACGAGATTTACGTAACGAATTTCCGCAAGCCTCTCGTAAAAAGGAGCTTACAGTGAAACTGTGTTTATAATAACGGTCACGGCGGTCATCCACGGGCTATGCTAGTGCAATTTCAGCTTTTTGAAAAACTCACTCGTGCAAATTAATTCCAAATTGAACTTGAAACCGTATGAAACTGAGCAATGCTATAACGCGAGCTCTTTGTAAATCAACAAAAGCGCAGCCGTGTGGCTCACGGAAACACATTCCGGAAATATCGACTTTCGAAACGTTGGATTTCTCAGAAGGGAGGGAAATCTGTACAGCTAAAAAAAACCTAGCAAAAACTAAAAAACACTCAAACAATCTGATCCCTTACCGGAAGTTTTATAAATGTGAAAACTGTTAGACGTGACTGATCGTAATTGCAAATGGGATAAATTGATTTGCATTTCGCAGCTCAACACACTGAGCGATTACGTTTCTACAATTACAATTGAATATATCGCGAGGCTTTCTCCACGTACACTTTCCCTTGTGTTATCATACGATGACAAAGGTGACAGCGAGTTCGTGATCTAGCAAACAATATCCTATGATGAGATAATTACAGTGATTAGTGTAGATTAGAATTACAAGCGTGTTGTTTTGCAATGACATTGAAAACATTTCATTTCAGAATCTAAAAATCGACCGGATAAACAACTTATTGAAAATCTGTGAGAATTAATTGTCTACCTATGGCGTGCATTCGCCGGTGAAAAGATTTGTAATTAATTTTTCCTTTTTTTCGATGCTGTACTTGGTATTAGAATCAGCCTTGTGGTCTCACGATGTTAAATTACCACAACTGTCGTCCATGCATACGTGCCGGAAAATTGTTAGATACCATGCTGTTATCAGCACTGACGGACAAGCACGTAACTAATTGTTAACATTATAATTAGTAATCGATGGAGTACAAAACAAACAAAAACCTCTCACTCTTACCACGTCTGTTTACAACTAAGAATGATACGTGCTTTAATTAATGGACGTAATAAGTGCCAATATGTATGCTATTTTTAGAAGAGCAAAACGGGATAAAGTCAACACTGATTGAAGGACCAGCATTTACAAAGAGACATATATAACACCATTAACAGGTCAGTTTTATTCCGATAAACTATCAAGATCAGTAGTAAGAAAGAAATCATGAGCACTTGGAGCAAGGCTTCTTCGTCACCTGACGCTGTATTTTCTACGTCCGCCTTCTTCTCAAAAACATCAGCGAGTTTTAGGAATCCCAGGCAGGACAATTTCAATGTGGATGATCTAAGGGGTGCAATGGCTATTTTTCCAGAGTTTTTTCGCTCGTGTGATATATGTAACAAGAACTTGTATCATGAAAAAATGGCTCGGACCATCGAGGCGGAAGTCGAAAACATCCCACGTGATATTAAAGGCTGGTACAAGTGTGAATTTGGGATGAAATAATCAGTATTGACGACTGTACTAGATGGAACGGCTTCGTACTGATTCAAGAGGGTACTTAAATGGTGGGGTCAGATCCGTGAAACCAGACTGGAAGCAGGTCGGAGAACATTTTGTAAAACTGAGACTTGTACAAAAAACTCTGCTAAATTAGGTTACTGAAGGCTACTTTAACATGGATTTGACAGTGTAAAGATAATCTGTAGGATTAAAGAACTTTTTCAAAAGACTTTTTAAACGTGTTTGGGGTTGCTGCTTAGGTCTGCCACAAACTATTGTCGTCAGTATACTTTTTAAGTTTGGGTGTCGGCTTATTTGCTGTTCTTTGTATACACGTATAGCTGTCCAAATTGTACAACACTACTTTTTTATGAACACATGAGGTGATCCTGTTAAATAAAGAGAGTAAACTCAAGCCACTTGTTTCCAAGTACTTTAACTTTTTGAAAAAATTAAGACCTTTCTTTAATTAAATGTATGCTCAGGCCTTAAATCACCTTTAATTATGTACTCCAATATTCATCGTTTGATTCAATTTAGGTTGCTGCTTGACACTTCATCTGACTCGTCCACTGTCTGCGTGCAGAATCTGTAGCCGCCTTTTTGCATTTTCACTTCGGCAAACCAGTGCTTCAATTTGCAACTCGACGAAGCTTAATGTCGTCTTAAACTAACGCTACCTCTGAGACTCCGATATCGAATTGATATTCCTCGCTGGGAAAAGTGGAAAACTTGTTATAAATCTAAACACTACTACTGAACAGGTACCGGAGATACAAATCGCTATCATCATATTATTTATTGTCAAGATAATTTACAGCAGTTGCATGATCTTGGCGTTAAACTGCTCGCTTTCATTTAACATCAAAAATAGTTTCCTTTTTTTTTCTGTTGTCGATTCCATACTTATAATTATGTAGTGGACTTTGTATTGGACCTAAAACTGTAATTGAATTCAAGTATTTATATGCACGCACGTGAGGCACAAAAAAATAACAGGAAATCACGTACTGGACGGAATACAATCCTTTCGCGGGGCTGATATCTTTTTTCGTAAACACAGCCGAGCCTTCCGTAATGGTCGATGCATTTCTGGTCTAGCTAGTTTAGGCCCAAGCTAAGTGAAAATATACAGTTATTAAATAATACAACTGCTAGAAAAGGCACTTTCCAGATCTCTATAAGTTAGATTCACGCTCGGGGATTAACGTTTAGATTAGCTACAGGATAGCTTTAGGACCGGATAGGATAACCAGAGTATCGCAGACGATTTAGAAATATAATCGGATCAGTTTTCGGGATGTCAGCATGTAAAGTAGAAGTATTGTGTCAATTGTGATTATTTGTTCCCACAGGCGCTGAAACACCACTTTGGGATGTGTTCAATAACGACATTTATAATTATTTATTTGTTTATTTAATCAGTTTTTGTCTCGCTAAAAATGGCATTGATAGTTTACGAACGAAGAAGAAACTGTTAAGGTCAACTGAACGTTTAATCTACCAGAAATAAAAAACATATATAATTATGTCGAAATTAAACGAGATGGGTATGAAACACCTTACAGTTATTGATTCGAAACGACGCTTGTATTGTGCTTATAATGTATTGACATGTTAAACCGGTCAGTACATACGTGTTTGACAATATTAGGCCTCGAAGGCACCAGACAAAACAGTTCCATTGCCAACAGACACAAATCAAACCGAACAAAATCAAATCATACTTCCTCCTCAAAATTCATCCGAGCTGTCAAGCGAGAAAACAACAATCATTATTTTACTGTCAAGGGAACCAAGGTCCCCGACCGGAATCTCCATATTTGAGCCAGGATATATATAGAGAAGCAAGTCAATGTGGGATACGTGACGTTTCCTCCTTACGTCCTACTTCCTTGCACGTACATTAAAGAAGCTTGCAAGGGCAAACCAGGAGGGCTTCGAGAATCGTCACTGAAAAATAGTAAACTGTATAATCATCGAATCAGAAAGACAATACAGCCGACTCACATCGGAAAATTTAACTTGATTTAACAAAGAACTGTCTGGTACATGAAGAATTGTCGTTTTTAAATGAATTAAGTCTGACAGGAGTTCAGAATACGCGGAAAAACATCCAACTTATTTGCAATGCGTATTATAAAAGTAAACGATTTCTACATCCACCAGTAAATATTGAAATTGTGGTTATTCATCGTTCAAAAATAACTCAGTGGAAAGCTGTATTTTTAACTTTTTTTTTCAAAATGATATCTTTCGAAGCAAACAACAGGATACGAATTGCCAAATTCAACTGATATACATGCTCGTTTGCTGACAAGGATTCAAACCACAGTCGTTTGAATAGAAGCTTCTAAATGATCTCAGACCTTCCTCAGAAAATGTTACTCACCGTACTTTAGTCAAAATGCACTACAGGATTGCACTACAGAAGTCGTTCCCAATAAAATACATAATTAAAACGAGGAATGAATACAGCATCACGGATTAAAAACCTCTGTCAGATTTTCTCCGGTAAAAGTATACAGAAAATAACAACGTTACGACCATATTTCAGTCAACATTTTCTCAAAATAATTATATAAAAATAAGTATTACATCGTGATGCCTTTTTCTAATGGACGATAAAAAAGATTCTTTTTTGACGTGATATTTATCAAATAATCGAATGCAAAAACACTCCTGCTGATCGCTTTCACAAAGCCTTTAAATTGAATTGTTTTCTTGGTTCCACGTACGTGCACTATCGATTTGTAAGGCGGTCAAGAGAGCTTCAGCTGTAAAACACATGGACAATAACATCTCAAGATAGCAATGGTATATTTTCAACATCTTGGGGGAACGAAGTTGATGAATGAGACTATATTTAATTATGATTAAAATATATGTTTGGAGAAAAAACGTAAATTGCGAAGATTTGTTCATTGTTTAAATTAGCAATAACAGGATATCATGAGCTCGCATGTTCACAATGAAAACTAGAAATTTGCATAATGTTTTTCCAAGGTTTGTTAGGAATACAATAATGGGAATAAAACTCCAAAAATCGGGTACTCTTTGCCAGTGGAGTAGAAAAAGTTGTAACTGAATTAGAACACCAAGTGGCTTATTAATATTAAGCAAACTGGCACTGAAGTTACAAAAGAAGCCAAAATTGAACAAAGATAACCAAATATATAGTGAAGTAAATCAACCAAATGAGCCAAAACGAGTGTAAAGATATCCTTTAATACGAAAATATACTTTTCCTATCTAAAATAAAAGCATCACGTCTGCTTATTCTTAATTCTCCATTCTTCGCGTTCCTCTCGCTTGTTCGTACAATGCAGCAAGTAACTGCAGAATAGTAAATATCTTTCTCATTGTGGTTCAACATCGAGCCCAGTTAGAAAGTAAATCACAGCCGGTTGCGCGCTTAGCTATTTAGTTTTTGCGAACCACTTAATTGGGCGTAGGAAACTTTTAACAGTATCTGGTATCTGAATCTCGTTCTCGTGTTACCGTCATTTTCTAGAGAACAGACAGGATCACTCTTTACTATGACAGCAGTGAGCTGTCAACTGTGGCCTGCATCATATTGCAATATGGTAGCATCACCCAAAGAATTGAAGCCATGATGCAACAATGTTCTCCTTGTTCTGAGAAAAACTGTCTTCATCGTTTGATTTTGACCGCGTGGAAAGTCTTGGAACCTTAGAGTCAAAATCCATGATACTCCGAGTCCTATCAGGCGGTCTAAAGTCTGGGAATATATTAGCAGAAGAGCCTACCACTTTAAGGCTGCCTCGTGGACCTTTTCCACTGCCATGTGAAGGTTGTCTCTCATTTTTTTCAGGATTTGCCAAAGGAGGAAGAACTAAAACATCGTGTTCTCTGTTCCCAGCTACTGTAATGTCACTACACGAGTGCACCCTTCGATTCAATCTCCTGTGTCTGTTTTCACCAGGTCTGCCAAACAGTCCACCGACATCACCAAACTCATCATTATCTTCTCTTCCTTCCACGATCGTGCTCAGATGTCGCGTCATTTTTAATCTCGGTAGAAATGGAACATTCTGCTTCATGTTGTAACTTTTCCTCGTCTTCGATTTCACTGCGCGTAACACTAAAACTTGTTCCTCGTTCTATCGTTCTACCGTGAATCTAACCTGATTGCACTTAGACGCAGGCTATTTATCCACGGGGTTCTTTTGTCCAAAAATGACAACTTTCAGGATGAATTGTTATCCGCCGCTAACGTATGTCGTGACGGCAAGTCCCTTTTCAAATTCGTAAATCCCACAATGTGTCCGTTGACGTTCACGCGATATATGCACCTGCGTTCAGACTAATGAAAACAAAGTATTTTGACGAAATACTGTGACGTGCGTGGGACTGACATAATCAAAATTCTGCTTTCGCTTTTATCTCTAAGACCGGCCAACGCAGCTATCGTGGATGTTTCGAAAAGGATAGCGTATTTCAACTTAGTTAGTCGATGTCGTCTTTCTCAACAAAGGTTCATAACATACCACGAATGTTTTTGGGCAGCTGGAGAAATAACAGTTATATTACCCTTCATGGTGATGACTGAGTCACCTGAGTTTTTCTTTCAATTCTTTGACAAGGGGTGTCATACTTTATGTCTAAATGTCATTTGCGAACAAAGGCATGTTTCTAAACTTCCAATTTTAAAATTTCACGGTAAATATATTTGGCGTCTCTTAGGCCTTACAGAATCAGATGCACCAAGAACCCAAACAGCCGCCCTAAAAAAAAATGGTATCGAATATAGAAGCGTGGTGTTTCTTCGTGGGAGTAATTATTTTCAACCAAACATTCACATGAAAGTTTTTCAAGCAGTAGTATTTAAAGTTATAGCATTTAGCGTAACTGAAAGACGAAGAGAAGAGAAATTCAAAGATATGTCATTAAAATTTAAATTATATGACTGCCGAAGGGCCCACAATGATTTGGCAAGTACCTTAATTCATTTGGTCTCAAAACTCATTTTCCTTAAGGCAAAGTCTTGCAATTGGTCGATAAAAATCATTCAAGACTATAAGAAGCAATGCAACTCTTTATGATTTCCTCGATTTCAGGATTAAAGACAAATCGCTGCCAAGTACGTGCTAGCGGTGTCTCAGCCTTGCATACTAATGATATTTCACGGGCACGAATTCGATGATTCTTACTAAATAAGCGCCAAGCGTAACATGAGACGAATATTCCTATCACTTGGTTGCGCAGCAGAGATTTACACTGCAGGTTCATGGATTTCCCATACTGACAAATCGCGTGACACGATTTGAAAATATCATCTCGTATATAAAAAGGAGCGCTTTTTAATCTTCGAATGTTTACGGAAGTAGCTCATTCAGCGGTGAAAATAAACACACCAGTAGCCATAATCAAGCCTTTTCTAACTCAAAATATTGTTAATATATCTTACCGGACACGCCGGAAAACTCACAAGTCATGACCTTAACAAACGTTTAGGATAACTGAAATGAAAAACAAAAAGGTCTTCAGCATGGTCAAATGTCGCAAGACGTGAAGGTACCATAAAGAGTTATCCTTCGAAGTGGAATAGCATATAGCAATAATCAGATTATTTTAAGAAGCCGGTCAGAGCGCGCTAGAAGCACTCTAAACTTGTTTGACTTGTAAAAGAAGACGAGATTCTCCCTCTTGTCATAATCAGAATCAGAAGGCTTTATTTTAACCATGTTTCAAATCTTCCAAAATATAGGTCATTTTTTGTTTTCTATAGGTCACCCACCCTCTCAAAACAAAAACAACCACGACAAAACACGCACTCAAGGTATAATAGATAGTTAACACTTAATGACTGGTCCCGAGGGGAACAGTAAATTTTGTTTCCCGAGAATCTCAATAATGAGGGTAACAAAGTTCACTGTTCCCCAAGGGACCAGTCATTAAGTAATTTGTTATATATAGCAAAACAAAACAAAAGCAAATTTTGACAAACCCGCTGACATTCCAGCGACAACATCAACTTCAAGTGCACGTTCTGCTCACGAGCAACAGCGGTCAACATTTCGCGGTAACTGTGAACTGTTTCCCGTTTGACGTGACAGTTTTCCGCCATGTTGACTGCTCATGGCATTTGGTAGTAAACAGTTTCATTCTTAGTTAGCTAATGAATGGGCGCGCTATGGCGAGAAAAACGCCAGCCGATGATATAGAAATAGACATATGGAACAACTGAAAGTTAGTTGGAAAAACAAACTGAATTCCTCTGATCTTAACATTCAAGAATTTGTCGTGAATACTAATTATATGCTGACATCAATATCATTATGAAATTTATATAACAAAAACATTCAAGGGTGCTTTACTGTTACACCATTTACTCGAGACAAAGTGGAGTGCGCCAGTACTTAGGAAAGTTAATTCAGGAAGAAGATTTGCGAAATGAATCGATTGTCGCTTTTCCAAAGGATCAGACGCAGCCCAAACATTGTCGAAAAAAGTCACGATAGAATCCGGAATGCCCAGAGGACCTGGGCCCTTCATTTTTTTTTTTTTTTATCAAATACATGCACAGGTTTTTCCATGAAGGTTGCTAGAGTCACATAATGTAAAGCGCAGCCTGAAGGAGAGTGAAAGAGAGTTCTCGAAGTAAAACATGTTCCCTTTTCAAAACATTTAACAATTATTCTTTGAAATCGAGGTGAATAGTGGCAGAATATTTACCGACCGCGAAGCGGCGAGGTAAATATTCTGCCACTATTCACCGAGATTGGGAAGAATAATTGTTTTAGTATATACACAGGAAGTGATCTCAACAACATTTCAGAAGGAAACCATTAAAATTCGATTTAATTGACCTCTCAATTCATGCGTGGAAAACGTGCAAGCTGTACAAAGCATGCGCGAATTCGCGAAACTATTTACAGAATCTTTGAACATGGAAAATCTATAGTTAATCTTCGAAAAAACCTCGTGACAGTCTAGAATAATGGTCCTTACACACCGTTCAAATCAGTGTGAATCAAAAGTATGCTTTATTCAAAAGTATGCTTCATTTTTGTTTGGCTTACGCATTATTCACTCGGTAGGGAGTGAATAATGCTCATTAGCCAGAGATAGCGAACCAATCAGATTGCTTAAAACACCAAGATCACTGAGTGTGTATATACTAAATGAAAATGTCCCGCGGTTAACACTTAAGCTGAAAGCCATGTGCTGAGAGAGAAATACCGGTATCGATTAATGCTTCTCAGTGTAAGTAAACTGGTCCCCAGAGGTCCATTCCTAAACAAATGACCAATATAATTATAGCAGTGAACCACGCAGCTCAGGTTTCGGGAAAATTCTGCGACAAAGTGTAAACATAGTGCTGCAGTAAAACAAGAAGTTATGTTGTCTTTAATAAATGGCCATACCCATTCTATTCCACTTTTGTACTAAAGTTATTATACAGTGATTTTGCCTTTTTTCATTTTAAAACGCGAAACAATTGTAGGAAAAAGTGCTGTGTTCTCCAAGTAACCACTGATTCCGCTACTGAGTTTGCAACCACACAAAAATGTCCCGTCGAGATATTCATTACGCTAAAATCCAGAAGCTTTTATCCCACTTACAAGGGACCAGAATGCACCAGTATCACGAATACTAATTCTCCGAGAGCAAAAAGCTAACCTAATTACATAAACCACAATCATCAGATTTAAGGAAAATTCCTGAAAGTCAAACAAAGGAGCCAAAGTGAAGCAAGGGTATATCAGGCTCTTGAGTAAAGTTAGTGCAATGTATTTATTCAGTCTTTTGTTTAATGGGGTTATGTAACGATATTCAGCGAGGTACATCGTGTAGATTGAGTGTCCAAAATGATATTTTACTCAGTATGGTAGAACATCACTGAAGTGGAATTAATAAATCGACAACTGACGAACAAATGAAAAAATATTGCAGTTTATACCAAAAATGGCCACCGCTCACACAGATTTTATTTCCTTACGGCTTTATATTTCTTAATTCTGTTTTACTATTTTCAGTACTTTACCTATAAAAATGCATCTAAAATGCTCTATAAAGTACTGAAATTGAAATTGAATTTTTTCAGGAAACACCATCCCTGATGTAACTCCGTTAAATATAGGGGCCGTTTCCTTGCTTTTAATTTAAAGAGGCCGACTTGAAAATGTAAATTAATCAGTGAATCAATTTCAAAGAGAAACAGCCCTGATACTTAAAATATGCAAGATTGATAAGCACGGGAGGAGAGAGTGAGTCACGGAATAGGACAGAATGAGACCCATGTCTAAAGAAAAAGTCCTTGGAATTGTAAGTCCTGCTAATGCAGTGAATCGAAGTGGGTACTTCTGACGCATGACGTCAGCACCGCGAGCCTAAGTGATCACCACATTTGATCGGCTGAATAGTGGCGGAAAAAATAAACCAGGTCATGTGAAACAACGTTTCAGAAGCATACTTAGAAATTTAAGGTGATATGAATTTAGAGCCAGTCTCGCGAGACCCAAGTACAACCATCAGCCAAGCATTAAGCGATCTTTTGTTCGTCAGTCTCCAGGTTATCATCATTTTCCCAGAAATACTATTTCGTCAGGTAGAATAAACATTGGGACCTTTTACACAATGTATATATTCAGCATCTTGTGTATATGTATTCAACTCAGCTACTTCTCATATTTGAACGGCTATTGATATAATCCATTCCAATTTTTTAATGAATTTCACCGAATTCTGCCAAGTATTTCCTATGTATAGAAATATAAGGAACATTCAAGCGTATCGACTCCACATCAGAGCCATCGCGCGCATCAAACTTTACCCAGAAGCCAAATATGTCATGTATGTTTTGAGCACTAACGGGAAACGAAAAATAAATTGCGCTTGTTAATGTTATTTTTTCCAGCTTTAAAACAGGAAATGTATTCTATTTAACCCACGGAATGTAGATATTTGCATTAGTTTTGATGTGAAAGGAAGCTGAAATAGCTGTTACCCTATATACCAGTATTTTTAATAGGAGCATTTTCGGCAAAAATGCAGTACAAACGCTATTAGCAAAGAATAATTTCATCGAGGAAAGATTTTACAATATTTCCGTCAGCTTTAAAGAAAGCGTAAATACTGCCCACGAATGTCACGATACCAAGTGAGAGCAGGCCTTGAGGGGTTAAATTTGTAATCAAAACGTTGGTACATTTCAAGCTCATATTTTGTGATAATCACTGCGTGAAATGATTTACAGGAGAGAATACACAAAAGTGGAAGTCACCATCCGTTAAAAACAACTGCTGAGGACTTAAAAAAAACTACCGGTTGAGAACTTCAACTATTCCTTTTGAGGAGAACTGTTAATCAAGTTACTGTTAACTGAAAACCGAGCACTTCATTGCCAAACAAGTGGACCAACGAATACGACACAGTTGAAGTTGCAAGACAAAGCACAATGAAAAAAAAAGATGAATATCGACAAATTCCGAAGTAAAGGAAAACAACATAAACTGCAATAGTATTTCGACTTATTAACTTCCTCATTGAAAGTGAATTTTTTACCGGCCGCGGAAAAAAGGAAAGACAATAAATATGCCGTGGGTGGCCAGAACATAGGAACCTCGTTTTTCTTTTCATCAACAAATTATAAAGAAATTTAGGCCAAAGTGATACTTTTTTACTGTTTTAAATAGCATGAAAAGAAAATAAGGCGAGGATAGCAAGATATAGAAATGTTAAGTCTATCTAATATGAGGGTAGGAGAAATATTTGTTTTTACACAGTGGTATGATGTACTCAAAAAAACACTGTGTGTTCGATCATGCACGAAAACAAAAGACAAATAAAAACTGTAATTTTGGTGACGGCAATTTGAAGTTCAAAAAATGTTTTAACATTGAAATGTGTTTGGAGGCAAGTAGAATCAAGTAAACAATCACCTCTTCTTATAAAGTTATTTGAATTTCAGCATCTTATAATCACTACACTGCATGATAAAAATGCAAAAACATGTTCGATTGATTAATATGTCTTTTCGACTCGCTGTACTAGTAACATCAGGTAGATTAATGTTAGGCCGAACCCATTCGGCACATTTCAAAATACACGCCTAAACAACCAATTAAAACCTTCCGACTTCATTTTCAACTTGTCAAAAGAGCTTTAATCCTTTTAAATCCTAGAATGAAAATGCAGTATGCAGACGCTAATGTATTAAGAGTTTCACGTTAAAATTGTAAGTTCCACAAGATGTGTGGGTGGCCTTGGTGGTTACCATGTATAAACAAAATAAAAAATTATTTAATGCAAGTGTAACTTGAAGTTGTCGACTATATATCACTTATGTACACCACCTCAGTTTCACACGTTTCTAGCTGTGGAAAAAAAAATCTATATCAGATTTAAGTTTAAAGTAAATAAAGGTCCTGTTGAAAATGTAATCTTTCCACTTCAGTTTTCATTTTCATTAAAGAAAGCTCTCAGTATCATTAAATATGCAAAAGTTTGGTCTACTCTAAGACCTTGTGAGGACTTGATTGCATTCTAATTCAGTTAATCTTAGTTCTTGAAAGATTTTTGATATGCCCGTCTAAAGTGAATACGCACACAAGGATGAACACCCCCAGTATCGGTAAAATGAATGCATACAATTCAGCTGGCAGGAATTATTCCTGTTGTTAATGAACATGCTTTGACTGAGTTCAATCTCATAGGTCGATTTTAAATAACTGATACTGGCATCGCCCCCAAAAGTAGTCTCCTTCCCGCTTTTGAATTGAAAATCGCCCCGAAAACTATTTAGTTCCGGTGAATTAAAATTGTGTTGAAGATACTGTTATTGAAGAAAATCTGAAAGCAAGGTATATGAAAGAATTCCTTCACGACAACAGTATGTTTAATTTAGCAAACTCACATCTTTTTATTCAATCTTCCAAATATATTTCACCTCAAGGTATTCTTTGACGCTTATGTGACAATTTCCTTCACGGCATCAGAAAACAAAAGTTGATCACAATTTAATGTTGACAACAAATAACAATCATTCACTTTCTAATCAGCAGAGTATCACAGGACTCAAGTCCAAAGTATATCATCCATGATTCAGCGATTGTCTGAGCTTCAGAATGTCCATTTTCTCCATTTTCCCAGGAATACTGCTTCATCATGTTTGTATGCTTGAAAGGAAGATTACTTTGATCATCAAGAGTTCTCTCAGCTGGTACGTCAGGTGGGAAAAAGTCTGGAAGTATTTTGGAACCTTTTCTACAAAACATCTCTCGACTTCTCCGCGTGCGCTCAGATCTGCTTAATCTACGTTTGCCACGTGAGCTGTCAGATGAAAGTATATGACCATAGCAGGCGTTATGTGTCGAAGATATTTCCATATCTTTAGCTTTTTTGTCTTCCCCTTGAAATGAATTGATGTCTTAGCTTCCCTCTTACTGGCCTGTTAATAGACAAGGTCCCTTGCGCAGTATATCTCCTCGTGTACTTCCTTTACCCAAAGTGAAGTTTCAAGTATAATGACAGTGAAACAAAATGCTTTAAAATTTGGGAAACATGCAGACGCAGTCTGGAACAACTTCTTTCAGAAAACTATCGTTATCACGTCCTCTAGATTGACTGTGCTTGTATTTGAACCTATGGTGAATCAACCTCATTGGCCAAAAGTGGGAAATCAAATTACGTAAATGAGTACAACATTACGTATTTCCTGCTGTTTCTTTTTTTACCCTTGCTCGTTCGAAAATAGAATTGACCGAATGCTTCCATCTTGGCAACTACACTGACTCTTCAATCGACAGAGAGTCAGGTGTGATTTCTGTGACAGGTTATCAAGGGTTATAGATTATCAACATTTCCAAAATGGTGTTATTTTTTTGAAAATAATTTTCTCATCTCAGCAAGTTCTCTCTCTCTTGGCTTCAAATATTGAACAAAATACCGTATACTGCTGAGGTTTGTAATCATGTGTGCTTCTTCATTCACAGCGGGAAGTTGCCTATTAAAACGTTCAATATGAGTTTACTAAAAACCTGTTGTTTGCTTTTTTTTCTGTCTTTGGTATATCTCTGGTTTTTAAGAGGTTATTCAGATTAGCTTACTGTGTGGAATGCAACACGTTTTTAAATAAGAAGAGCCGGCGCTAGACATCCAAAAGCTCCTGTGGGCGTTCAATACACAAGAAAGAAGAGACCTCCCATCAACCGGTTTACCAAGACTTGCCGTGACTTCTGCTGTCTTTGCAACCTTCAAATCATTTAGTTGATTGACGTCAAAAGCAGATAATAGGTTCGATTCATAATGGAAAGACGTTCTTTTACATATATAGACAAGGACAAGTATTCAGTGCCACTTAAACATGATACCAAATTAAAAATTATACTTTGCAGTTTTTAGAAATGCAGCACTACCATGCCTGAACTTTATTCTTTATTCTTTGTACAGGAATACAGAAGTGAGATAGTTTGCCCCGCAAATACCTGGAAAGCTAGTCGTGGCGAAATGGTCTTGATCTTACATTCTGGTCAATGATGATTTGAGAACTCGAAACAACTGTGGAAACACTCGCCCATCGGCTCGTGTTTCTTCTGCATTTCTCGTTCTCCCAAACATGCACTCGTGTTCAGGCTATAACTCGATAGAAGCATGGTACCTGAACGCATGTAACTGAGTCATTTTTTGGCAGTGAACTATCAATCTTGACGCTTGGATGAAAGGAATATGCTCTCGAACAAAATTGTTTCAGCTTTGAATGTGACCAAAACTCTTTTAAAAACTATGGTATAATATTTATAGTGGGTCTATATTCTACTTATCTTTCATTACTAAACTAATATTGTACTACACGTTAATTTATCTTTCATCACATACATGTATTGTAATTCTGCCTGGTCGTCTACATATCTGACTATATTAAAACGAATTTTTTATTTACAAAAGCGTGCTGTCTGAGCCATTATCAACTCAGACCATCGAGCAGATTTTGCTGATTATGCGTATAAGGCACCATTGGCATGCAAATATCAAAATGGAACGGTGGTCGGAAAAGCCTTTAATTTTGGAGAGGTCTGGAACCCAGTATGTTGTCATAGTTACTGTTAAGCTCACATTGTGGAGCACATTTAGTAGAATCTTTCTGCTAAGAATCAAACATTCCTGATACAAATTGGCTGAGATATCTTTTATCATTGTTGATCAAAATTTGGTTGCGGTGTATAACGGTGTCGTTTTTTGGATCATTTGCATATTTTGAAAACTTTAATATTTCTGAACGGATAAGAGGTATTTGAAAATAGTAAACAACATTTTACTTCTCATACGGGTTACTTGTTTATATTTTATAATGACTTCGATATAGGAAAGATGCGATTTTTCTATCAGTATTTACATGTATTACTTATTCAACATGCTTTCACAGCTTTGAGGAAAAGATTATCGAATTTATAATGAACTGGCTGTATTGTTACACCACAATTGTTGTACTTCATTGAGTATTTCTTTTCAACTTGAAGACCCAGAAGGATTACGTAACTGGATTATGAGGTGAGGAGGCATAAAATTGAAATTGACAATATTGTGAAAGGGAAATCGTTTAACCTAACCTAGCTTTAAGGATTTGGAAAGAAATGGTAAAATTGCACTCCAACCTTCACATGTTGGTTTGTAAATATTTCCTTGTCAAAATAGAACATTTTCGGTCTTCGTTTCACTGCAAACGAGTAACATTTTATATATGAAAATGAATGTGAATCGCAGTGTAACTGGTGTGTTTTGCAAGATATTTAGTGATGGTTACTCGTTCACGAAAAAAAAAAACAGTGGAGAAAGTAGTAAAATCGGGTGTAGAAAATCCTGGTTTTGTTAAACGAGCTTCCTACATTAATTTGACTATGCCCATAACTTTATTAATACTAAACATTTTAAGACATCACTAGATCTCTAGGATGATCTTATAACCGCCACCTAAACCCACCCTCGATTTTCTAAGCTTGCTATAATGCATAAAAAACAAAACCAAATAGTAATCATGGGAAAAAAATGCTTATTTGGTGACTATTTCTGGAATTTTCCTTCGGTTAATATTGATGACAGGAATTTTTTCAAACAAGCCAGTGGAATTCGACGATGTGGATAAAATCTGAATATATGCCTTCACAAAATAACCTGCACAAACTTTCTGGCTTCCTTTAAAAACCTTCGTGTCATATCACATGATTGTTGAATCTTCTAATAAATATTTCATGAGGAAATGCGGCCCCGTAAAATTTGGCAAAAAAAATTGTTTTTGCAGAAAGTGTTGTTTTAGAGTTATGTTGAGGTAATAGCTCCATGGTGTCTAAAAACGTGGGAGCAGTTGTCTTTCTTGAAGTCAGTGTTCTATCTTGCGAAATGTTCTCGATCTTAGTTGATACTCTGACTGCAAGGTTGCTCAAAAACGGTTAAACTTGCTAATACTTAGTTTTGAAAACAAGTTCACCAAAAGGGTCTCTCCATGGAAGAAAATCCGAAGCTTCGGTTCTGTCTCTGAATGAGGATTCTCGATATTTTACTTATAAGTGGTCTTTGTTAATAATCGACTTCAATGTTCGCTTTCAATCAATGATACGGAAATCACGTCTCAAAAATCTGACGCCCTAATGATGATTTGTTTACACGTCCACTGTTTGAAGCAGAATCGTTTCCTTGTTTTTAATGAACATGCTTGAAGGCGAAATTAGATCAATGTTTTGATGTTGCTTCAATATAATTATTTTCAGCGACGTGTGCGACACTGAAATATGTCTAAATCTGTTTAGCTCCGCCTAAGAAAATTGTGTCGTGTTTTGTAGAAAGACGGAAATAATAACAATAATCCAATTAGCAGCAGCACGAACATGCAAGTTATAAAATTGATGCAGTCTATTACGTAACGTTTCCACCGATTCTTAAGCTGAAACCATGTTATAATTTGTCTTAAAGATTAACATGAACTACTTTGATACTGAGTAAAACCGAATGTGCATCTTCTGTCAAACTAATTTCTTTAAGGTGTGGTAACATACCAGTCACTAAAACAGCATCATGAATCACAGGCCTCGAGACCAAAGTATACCACCCACGATTCAGCGATAGTTTTATCGTGTTTTGGGGAAAAACGGACTTAAAGCGAATTAATTAGGAGTTACGTCTTCAAAATAGCAGCACGGACATGCAAGTTAGAAAATTGATACAATCTATTATGTAACATTTTCAACTAATCTCAAGCTGAAACCACATTATAATTCGTAAAGATATTAACATGAACTGCTTTGATATTGAGTAAAACCGTTGCACGTTCTCTGTCAAACGAATTTCTTTCAGGAATGGTACATGTCATGCACATAGTCCCTCAATTAAAAGAACATCAAGAATCACAGGCCTCGATGCCAACGTATATCATCCACGATTCAGCGATCGCTTGAGCTTCAAATTCTTTGCTTTCCTCATTTTCCCAGGAGTATTTCTTCACCGATGCTAAACGGTTTGGTTGAAAGAATGATTCGATGATCTCGCAAGTTTTCTTTCTTTTGCTTATCAAGCGGGAAAAAATCTGGTAGCATTCTGCAACCTTTTCGACATAACATCTCCTGGCGATGCCCCGTCCGTTCAGATTTGCTCAATCTGCTTCTTTTACGAGAGCTGCTACATGGCATCATATCATCTGGTCCTTGAAAGACTTTCGGTGTTGAAGGGATTTCCATGTTGTCTCTGAAAACGTACGCTGGTGATTATTCTATCGACCTTTTTGCTTGGCAAGTTTGGTAGCTGAATATCGGTTACCGCCTGATAAATTACTTCTACGCGGCGCTGTTTACTTAGGGTGATTGAAAACTATAAATAGAAGCATCATCATACCCAGAAACTAACAACAGTCCACTGAGTGACGTAAACCCGCAGCACACGTCCTTGAGAACAGACACAACTGTAAAGACAATTTACGGGTGATTCCGCCTGATCCTTCTCATCTTAAATGATGCTTGTAACCAAGTAACAAGCATACATTCTAAATTCCTTAGTCTGGGGTTCTGTTTAAAAATTGAAGGTATATCTCAGTTGTCGTCAACACAAATGGTATGCGGTTATTTCTATATAACAGCGCACCAAGAATCACCGGTTTCCACGCCAAAACTATATCTTCCACGATTAAGTCATCATTTGCGGTTTTTTTTAGTGATGAAGAAAAAATCTGGAGAGGTTTTTGGTTTGCCCTTTCGGGTTTGTGCACTCTGTGATTTGTCAAAAGTGCTCAGGGAGACTTTTTGTCCAAAATGCTTTTTGAGTTGTGTTGTGGTAATACTGAGTTTCATAGTGTCTAAACATGGATTCAAGGGAAGCTTTCGTCTGTCTTCAAGTGTTCTATCTTACGTAACTTTCGTATACAGTTGATCTTCTAATCTGACTGCAAGACATTAAACTGCTCAAAATATTAATCGTTTCCTTGTTTTTAATAGCCATTTCTGTAGTGCAATCCTATAGGGAGACATAAGATCAATGTTCTGATGTTGTTTCAAAACAATTATTTTCAGTTATGTGTGTGAAAAGATGTCACAATCTGCTAAGTTCTGCTCCGGAGTTCCGCCCGAGAAACAAAATTACTTACAATTATTCGTGTATTGAGGAAAAACGGAACTAAAACAAGACTCAATTATCAGATACGTTTGCAAATAGCAGCATCAACATATTCACGTTAGAAAATTGGTACAGTCTATTACGTAACTTTTCAACTTATCTCAAGCTGAAACGACAGTGTAATTCGTCTTAGAAATTAACATGAACTGCTCTGATGTTGAGTAAAAACGACTCCTGTCAAACGAATTTCTTTCTGGCACGGTGACACACACATAGTCCCTCAAAGAACATCATGAATCACAGGCTTCGCGACCAAAGTACAACATCCATGATTCAGCGATAGTTTTATTGTGTTTTGGAGGAAA
>JAHPZR010005230.1:0-21399 GCA_019787425.1 Platygyra sinensis
GCTGGCAAAGGAGCATCTTACTCTTCAGAAAGTGCAAGAGGTAGCTCGATCTATGGAAGCAGTTGACCTTCAGGCTAAGAAAATGGGAGCACAGGATTCTGCATCTTCAACAGAGGAATCTTTGGGGGTGAATAAAGTGGTCTCATTCCCTGATTCAAAGCCCCCCTAAGCAGCAAAAAGGGAAAAAACGGTGTGGCCGATGCTACCGGTGTGGTCAAGAGGGACATTTTAGCAAGGAAACATGTCAAGTGGTAGAAAGAAAGGGCTTGGAGAAACAAAATACCTGGAAGAGGTGGTTGATGAGGACACAGAAGATGATGAAGTCCTGGGCATTTTGCAGCAAAAGATTCTGGAAAAAATGGACACACCCCGATTTTTGTGTCGGTAATGTTGGATCAGAAGAGTTGTAAAATGCAATTGGATACTGGAGCTACAGTGTCTATCCTACCTAAGGTCCTGTATGACCAGCAGTTTAACCAGTGGCCCTTACGTGGTACCAAGATTAGGTTGAAGGCTTACAATGGTGTCCGAATTCCTGTCTATGGTGAAGTTCATTTGCCTGTGGTCTATGAACAGCAGGAACTGGTACTACCTTTGATTGTTGTGGATGGAGACGGCCCTCCACTGCTAGGCAGAAACTGGTTGGAGCAACTGAAGTTAAATTGGCGCAATATCTTTCATGTGAGCAAGGCCGACACTCTGTCTGATGTTTTAAGCCGGCACAAAATGGTATTCGACAAGGGAATGGGAACCATCAAAGGTTTTAAGGCGGATATAAAGTTGCAAGATGGTGCAAAACCGATATTTTGCAAAGCTCGTCCAGTTCCTTACGCATTACGCCAAAAAGTGGAAGAAGAATTAGACCGTTTGGAGAAGTTAGGAGTCGTTAAAAAGGTGGAACGGAGTGACTGGGCTTCTCCGATTGTCTGCGTACCCAAGAAAGACGGAAGTCTACGCATCTGTGGTGATTTCAAGGTGTCGGTGAACCAGGTCCTTCTAGATAACCCTTACCCGCTGCCGGATACGGAAGATATCTTTGCTACATTAGGAAGTGGAACTGTGTTCAGCAAGATTGATTTGTCTAATGCCTATCAGCAAATGGAACTGAACACGAATAGCCAACAATACCTAACTGTGAACACTCACAAGGGATTGTATGCTTATCAACGTCTAACCTGTGGAATCGCCTCTGCCCCTGCACTCTTTCAGTCAACCATGGATCAGATATTACAGGGAATGGACAGTGTGCGTTGTCGTATTGATGACATCATAATCAGAACAGATCCCCATGAACACTTGCAAGTACTAGATGAGGTGTTGACCCGGCTGGAGAGGCATGGCATTTTAGCTAAGTCAAAGTGTGAGTTCATGGTACCAAGTGTAGAGTTCCTAGGTTACCGTGTGGATGGGGAAGGCCGACATCCCACAGATGAGAAGATTGCAGCTATTAGCGAAGCACCAAGTCCAACGAACGTAACAGAACTCCGCCCTTACTTAGGACTGCTGAATTACTATGGACAGTTCATTCCTAATCTTTCCACCCTTCTTCAGCCGTTACATGAATTGCTTCAGAAAGGCGTGAAATGGGAGTGGTCCAAAGAGTGTGAAGAAGCTTTCCAGCGAAGTATATCGGAGCTTATGGCCGGTCGCGTATTGGTTCCATATGATGAAAAAAGGAAGCTGATTCTAGCATGTGATGCTTCTCCGTATGGTGTAGGAGCCGTGATTTCACACGTGATGGATGACGGAGAAGAACACCCCATTGCATTTGCCTCGAGAACACTTACAAAGAGTGAAAGGAACTATTCACAAATAGAGAAGGAGGCTCTAGCTATTATTTTTGGAGTGCGAAAATTCCACAAGTACCTGTATGGACGTCTGTTTCATCTGTGTGCAGACCACAAGCCACTAGTGACCATTCTGGGTCCAAAAACAGCTGTGCCAACCCTAGCAGCGGCCAGAATGCAACGTTGGGCAGTAATTTTACAGGCCTACAGCTACCAAGTGGAATATCGACCATCTAAAGAACATGGCAATGCTGATGCATTATCACGCCTCCCTTGCAACGCCCCGCCTTTGAAGGAAGAGGCTGAACTCTTTTTCTTCTCTGGTCTTGAAGAATTGCCCATTGATGCAAAGGACATTAGTAGAGAGACCAGAAGAGATCCTGTACTAGCAAGGGTGTTGAATTATACGCTATCTGGATGGCCAAATTATGTAACCAGTGACGAACTGAAACCATACTTCACGCGAAGACATGAGTTATCAGTTGACCAAGGATGTGTCTTATGGGGAATGTGTGTTATCATTCCGCCATCGCTTAGAAACAGACTGTTGCAAGAATTACACGAAGAACATCCTGGTATTGTTGCAATGAAAGCAATAGCCCGAAGTTACATTTGGTGGCCAAATTTGAATGCGGAAATTGAGTTGACCGGGAAAACTTGCGAAGTTTGTCAAGCAGTGCGGAACTCACCCCCTAGTGCACCATTGTACCCATGGAGATGGCCTACTCAGGTATGGCAAAGAGTACATATTGATTTTGCAGAGAAAGATGGCAATTTCTTCCTTGGGTTGATTGACAGCCATTCCAAGTGGATAGAGGTGGCACACATGAGATCCACAACTGCTCAAAGCACTATTGATCAAAGGAGACTGTGGTTTGTAGCATATGGATTGCCAGAAGAAGTTGTCTCGGACAACGGACCCCAATTCATTTCCCAGGAATTCACAGATTTCCTTAAACAGAATGGAGTCAAACAAACACTGGTACCTCCTTACCATCCATCGTCCAATGGGGCAGCAGAGCGCACAGTTCAAATCTTGAAGAGAGCGTTGCGCAAACATGCTGAAAGTGTGAGAAGAGGTGGCAAGAAACGTTCATTGAAACACCAACTAGCCAACTGTCTGTTCCAGTATAGAAACACTCCTCATTCAGTCACAGGAGTAACACCATCAGAACTATTCTTGAAACGCAAACCTCGCACCAAGTTTAGTATCCTCCTACCAAACATGGAAGAGCACATCCAGAATCAGCAAGGCAGACAGCATTGGCAGCATGATAAGAGTCATGTCAAATTGCGTGAACTGTCACCACGTGACTCGGTGAATGTGCGAAATACCCGGAGAGGAATGGAGAAGTGGGTTCCAGGTACAGTGATAAGAAGGTTGGGACCATTGACCTACCTGGTGAGAGTTGGTCGCCAACTGCGTTATGTTCACATTGATCACCTCCTGCAGACGGAGCGTGTAAATTGTGAAGAGGCTTTTGAGGAAGTGGTTCCTGAGGAGTCATCAGTTTCAGTGTCAGGATCGAGTACACCACCAACAGTGTTAGTACCGAGTACACCACCAAAAGTGTTAGGGTCAAGTACACTACCATCGCCATCGTTGCTGTTTCAACGACAACTCAAGACCAACCCGCTGAGACTCAGAAACCTGTTGCTGAACCAATTCCTCAGTCCTCAGCTCGAGACTCTCTAGCAGCTCAAGAGCCGGTGTCTATGTCTCCAGAGCAGCTTCCTGTTCCAGTTCCAGAGCTTGAACTACCGTCTCCAGTGCAGCACCAAAGTGAGACTAGTCCAAGGAACACGCCCATAAGAGCTGAGCGCAGATACCCAGCCAGAGAGAGAAAAGCCCCAGATAGGCTTAACTTGTGACTTTAAGAACATTTAAGGCTAAGAACACTATCTACTCTCAGTAGAAGTTTTGTTGATATTAGAAAGTTAAAGTTTGTTATTGCCCTGTATTTTTGGTGCTGCTAAGCTTTTTAAAAGGGGGAGAAAGTGTTATGTATTGCCAGCGGTTGCACGCTTGGGCATTAAAGGGAGGCTACCTGTTCTTGTCGTGGGTTCGCCATGTTAAAATTACAGTTGTTGTTATGTGCGGTTTAAATCCTGCCCAATCGAACCCTTTTAGAAACCATCCGAGGGTTTCTTGGTATTTAACATACATAATTTAGCAAAGTGGCAGATTGGACTGCAGTAGAAGTTAAGATCTTTAAATAGTAAACAAACTATTAAGGTTCTCCGTAGTAGAGAAAAAAAATATATCACTCGAACTGGCGTTCTCTTCTAAGTTATTTCTCGTTTTTTTATCAGCGGGTGAAATAGAGATCCCAGTCTGGCGTGGTGAGCGGTTTTTTCTCTTAGCGGGCATGTGAACTGAATTAGACGTAAAAACTGGAGCAACAGCAACACGTTCACTCCGCCATCTTACTTCACACCTCTCTCATTAATGTCTTTCTTAATTTGTCCACTAACAAACGGTGAAAGTATTCATTACATCGAAATACACATTACGTCGAAGTTTGTATAAACCTGAAGAAATGCGAGGCTGATGTAGTCATGCCTCAGTTCATGAAAAAGTGGGCTTCAAGGTCAACATAGCACTTCTACATGAACTCATGAAAAGGTAGCAATATGACATTGAGCCGATAATTGAATATTTTTACCGAAATCTCCTTGTAAATTCCCACAAATATTACAGTTGGACAATACCAGAATCATTTTTGTACGATAGTGATTGTGAGTGTACAGTCGACAAGATATTAGCATATCCTTACAGTATGGGGTGGAGATGTGTTATACTTACATTTAATTTTTTGGTGTCGCTTTTAGAAAAAAAGCATTATCAGAAATCTTTTTGATGGCTCTTCTACCGTCTCGATCCTGGAGGGAACTAAAAGAAATTGATGAGAAACACAAAGAAGGAAAACTGAAGGGACAAAAACCATCCTTATCGGAAGTATTGTCCACACCGTCAATGAAGCAAATCCATCTCAGATGCCTTAGTGGCTTTACACCAGAAGAAAGACACCAGTTGCTCGCGCAGGCAAGTCCTTTATTATCATGTAACCAAATCAGTTTTCACTTACCCTTTTTTCCTCGCATTTTTTCCCATATTTTAAGAATAAAAATGAGCGGAAAAAGTTGCCTAAAAAATTGTTTTAGTTGGATTGACAATAACATTGCATACGAAAGATAAGAAAAGATACTGGAGAAAGTGTTTACTAATGGTTGCCACTAAAAGCGGTAACCTGTCGGAGCTGGAGATTTAAAAATTCCCCGTCAGCTCTAAAAGGTGGTCAACAAATTAATAACCTTATGGTAATTATACGTTTACTTCTAGGTCAATAACTGCGAACTTAGTTTAGCAGAGATGAATCTGGCAGCCAAAGAAATAAAGAAATTCAAGCCCATTCAAAGTGCTGTTATGAAATTCTTTGCCCTCAAAACTTGGGAAAAGACCAAGACCAAATTCGGCGACGATGTGAGTCCAATACAACTCAGCCGTTTTTTGGTGAGTATTTTTATAAACAACAGGCAGCCAATTAACGAATGTCAGATTTAAAATTAAACCTTTCCCCAAAATACATCTTAAATATCGAAGCTGAGAAGAAAGAGACTGTGGAGTTCTCTCAGGATGTTTTCATGTCCACTTTTTTCAGGTAAAATGAGCCCTATGCGTCTGAAGCTAGCCTGTATGACTTTTTAAGCTCCCAAGGGCATTATAAGCATGTTTTCATACTCACAAACCCTACACTCTACCGCTCCTGCGTATTGAACCTGTAGTGCTTGAATTACACCCAAAAACGATACAGGGGCTTTTTGCTCACAATTCGCGTTTGTTTATTTATTTATTTATTTACCTATTCAATTTTTTGTTCATTTGTCTGTTTATTTATTTATTGATTTATTTACCCAGGATGTGCCCCTTTCTCGGAGCTAATATATACGGGGCCTACAATTTTTCAAGCCAAATTCTTCTGTTGGTTTTAGCAGGCGATAGTTTTGTTTGTTTCCTTATATGTAGGACACCGACTTGGAATCTGCCGACTTCAATAATTTCTTGCATCGTCTAAAGGATCACCTGAATAAAGAGATACCCGAAACCTCCCACAGATCTTCGGATGTTTTCATTGCCAAAGATGGTAAAGGCTACCTTATACAAAGTGCGCTTAACTTACTCACAGCATCGGAAATATTAGCCGTTGTGGGTTCATTCACTGGAGCATCGCTAACCATATCATTGATTCCAGATCAAGGCGTCGAGGTAAAGATAATGTATCACAATGTTTCTGTCCAGCAGCTACAGAAACGTTTTAATTTATCAACCGAAAGTTTGTATTATATGGCACACAATGTCGACCCAGACGTGGTTGTCAGAAAATTCAGTCCTCATTTCAGATAGCTCAACTCAAACATATCCGCTGGGCGCCACTATAGCAGAACCTGAAGAGGCATTTCTCATGCATGGTCGACCTTCTAATCACGAAAATAATTAGATAAATCAATAACCAAACAAAAGAATGAAAAAATAGCATTTTCAAGTAATGGGCAGTATAAGTTCAATCCTCTCTCTTTGCTTTTCCCGTCACCTTTTAGGTAACAGCGAGAACAAAGGCTACCATCTCCGCTGCTAAGAAGGTCAACTTCACCATGTTAAATTCATTCAATGTCGCCATGGTAGTCGACCGTTGGAGGCCAAGTCCGTCACCAACACACTTAAAGAGGAAGGAGCTTTTCAAGTGTCAACTGCGTATTTTTACACAAAAAGTTCATCGCTTCACAAAGGTAATTGTTGCGGAAACGTCCTTTATAAATAAATCAAATACGTTCCTGTAAAATTCAACGCGCTATTTTAACTCCCATCCTTCCATTTTTAAAATGTTGGCAAATTCTCGTGAAATCTAATTCTCAAGGATCGCCTTTAAGTTGATAAAGAAAGAAACAAATAAACAAACACTCGTCGCTGTGCTTTAGTCGACCTCTCAGTGTAAAAGGTGAAATTAGAACATTTCAGGAGGTGGTCGTGGCGCACCGGTTAAGAAAATGCCGAAAACGTGTGATGTACATGCAGGGTTGTTGTTTTGCATATTGACCTATTGCTTTTTTATGTTCTTGTTGTCGTCTTGGTCGTGTCACATCTATTGAAAACCCTCAATACCGTGATCTTGTCTTTTTCCGGTTGTTTGTTTGTTTGTTTGTTTGTTGTTTCTCTCCAAGTTTAATACTACACAACACCCAGTTCCCAATGAATAAACTTGACTACTTTTCCATGCTTCGGTTACCAGGACTAAGAAAATATATTTACTCCTTGTGAAAAGTTGACTGCATTGAATGACAATGGAGAGAGAACTTATGAAGGTCATCGAATCATAACTATTATCATCTATATTGTCTATCATTATTATCGATAGGTAATAAACATACAGACCAATGCGAAAGTAAAATCATTGAATAGTTGTTGATATAGGACCTTCTTATTTTTCTTTTCCGTAGACAACTTGAATCTTACCAGCTGCGTTTCTGCCTTTGTAATTGGCCATTGAGCAATTTCTTCGAGATTGTCAAGAGGGCTTATTAATTTTCAGAATGACGAATCCAGGGATAACATGATCATCTGCGAGCATCGTAGTACTGTTCCAGGAGACAAATCCACTGAAGCTTTCGAGTGGCTTATCAATCATTTCTGTTCAAAGGGGGACCTTATTTTAGTCATTAATACGATTACAGCATTAAAAGCGGCAATCAAAAATGGCAGAAATTGTATTAGAGTTGTAAGTGACAGGGAAAACTTTGAACGCATAAAGTTTTCTGTCGCCGAAGAGACAAAGGAATTCAGGAGCGCGGCTCGACCTTTGTAGGCCAGCCTCGAATTCTGGATTCCAAATCATAGGATTCCTTCACTAGGAATGGCACATCAGTTGCAAGTTGCTAAAAGAGAGTTTTGTGTGAGTTTAAATCTCTGCGGAACTATCGAGTTTGCATGATTATCTTTATTGTTATGTTCTTTAATAGGTTCAGCTTTGAAACATTTGTATGTGGTAGTAGTGGTCAGGAGCCCATTACCCGAAGCTTCCATCTTCCATACTGACCTCCCCGAGGCAACCGTGTCCCGTACCTTTTTTATTTTTAGAAGCACTTCCCACAGCGATTCTCGCGGGTGTTTTAATAATAGCCAATCATAAGAGAGCCGTGAAGCCGTGGCCCTCTATTGTTAAACGTCACAAAGAGGCCACACGAAAGTATTTCAATAATGGCTGAAAACAAGGAGAGTTTATCATATTTTTAGGATGTTATGCGGACGTCAGCGTGTTTTCGTGGGAAATTAAAGAGCTCCCGCAGATGTCAGTCATATCACAGTTCTAAAAATAAAAAGATACGGGACAGGGTTGACTCAAGGGTACAGTTGATATAAAAGCTCCGGGCTCCTGACCTGGTAATAGTTCTTCTGATCTGTCCTGGCTATTTTTGTAAACAGTAGTTGTACCTTAATATTCCGGCTAAATTAGGTCAATGTAACGGTTCTTGTTCATTAGTGTCTCTTTCCCTTCTATTTTATTAGTTAATTTCTGTTTTAATATATTTTTGTAATTCGACTATTAAGGCATGGCCAGGCTGCGTTAGCCTTTGCTAGTTGCGGGAATGCCCTTTTTAATAAAATTTAATCGGAGATTAATAAAGTGTAAGTGTAAGTGTAAAACAATGAATACCGATAATACATTTAAGGCCTCAACGCAAAAAAAAAAAATCGGATCCAAAAGATGTCCGTCATCGGCCACAACCTATAAATGGTGGGCTGAAAAAAAGAAGAAATTGAGGTCCGAAAATCGGACTCAAAAAATATCCATCGTCGACCATAACCTATAAATGGTGGACTGAAAGAAAAATTTTGGGTCCGAAAATCGGACTCAAAAAATATCCATCGTCAGCGACAACCCATAAGTGGTAGATTGACAGAAAGATTTTGGGTCCGAAAATCGGACTCAAAAAATATCCATCGTCGACCAAAACCCATAATTGGTGATCTGAAAGAATTTTTTTTTGGATCCAAAAATCGGACTCAAAAAGTATCCATCGTCGGCCAAAATCAAAATATGGTAGACTGAAACTAAAACAGCAGTCTTAATTACAAAAAGATAGGAATTTTGAGTATGAAAATCGAACTTAACTCAAACTGATGTTGTGTACGAGAAAAGTGAAATTATAATATATCCTGCGGAATGCTTTTGAACACCGCCAGAAATTGACCAAGGAGAGCGAGTTTGATTTAAAGTGAATTTATTCCGTCAGGATATAGGCAATAGTGTGTACTGTGAAAAATAAAAAGATCAAAAATAGAAAATATCACCATTTTGAGCGGAATTTTACTAAATTGGAAAAGGACGATTTAGTTTGGAACGCCTTCAGTCATTCTGAGCAACATATGGCAGTCTGCGGCCTTTCCCTACATCAAGGAGCACAGAAAGTCTCAAAACCCTAGAACAAAACCCATAATTCCTCGATTCGCTCCGATGACGGGATAAAGCTCGAATCGTCAGCTTTCGAATCTCTTTACGCTGGCCAATTCACATTATCAATCCAGTTGATAAAACCAAATCATCTCGTAATACTTCCCACCGACGCAGCACCACAGTTTCTTTAGAAACTTACCCCCTTTATTCACTTTGGTTTAGGTTCGAGATATATTGAAAGCTAGGGATCATAGTAACTGACATAGGATGCAAAACAGTCATTTGTCTTAAATGCATATTTATCCAAAATTTTAATTCGCTGCTCAGTCCAAAGAGCCAAGACAAGGGATGCAGTGTGTGTAGCGTAGCTATGTGAAGGTGGTACAAAAATCTTAGTCTACTTATCTAACCAATCAAATCACGCGTCTCCAGAGCCACCTACATTCCAAGATCTCGCCGGCTAACAGCGAGGACTCTTGAGTCTCAGCACTTCTAATGAGAAAGCAGTTTTCAGATTTTCCTTCTTTTATTTCATATTAGAGTTTTATTTTCTCACTAAGTGACCGCGGTTTTACATATGTACAGTTTATTTACACAGGCACGAAGTTAACAAAAACTTACAGCGCTTTGAAGTAAAGGCAATAAGTGAATTTCTATCCTAGTAGTGATTGATTTGTAACTTATCTTGAGCTTCTTAAACAAAACTACAAAGCGAACAAAGAGGCCTCACAGGTAAATTTCTCTTCCTAGTAGTGAGTAATTCGTAACTAATCTTGAGCTTCTTCAACAAAGCTACCAAGCGAGAAAAGAGGCGATCTAATCATCTCAAAAAAGATGGCCTGATTAAAAAACCACATTGTCCCAGCGTGAATAAGGTATGAAAGATATTGAGTGTATTTTGATGCAGTGGACCTCGCCTTGCCGTCACCTTCTTTCATACGCCCACCTCGTTATCATGTATATCGCCATTTTATTCCTGCCAAAACAAAGGCTCAGTATGTCATTTACTTCTTTTAAAATTCACTTTATTACGGCCACCCCGTTAATAAGGTCAGTTAATTTTATTCATTCAAAATATTTCCCCGTTTGTGATTGGTTTAAACCACACCCATAGCTGACCATAACCAGCTTCTGTTGACCAAACTTGGAAAGAACTATGTCATATTGAACCAATGACGTCAAAAGTGCAGCTCGCTGCAGATTATTGAACCGTTGACCGAGAAAACCTGTGGTTTAAGCAATGGTCTCGCTGTCGCGGCATGTCTAAACCAGAAATCCGGGAATTTTGATGACAAAGAGTCTAAATGATGTCTGTACACTGGTATGGAAGATTTCCACTGGGATGGCTCAAGTCTATGAGCCATGCTCTGTTGTGAATGCCGCTGGCTTTACAGTGTGTCCCGCACCTGATTTTGCATTGTTATTTTTGCTGAGGCTGCTATAATTGAAATCATTCAAAACTGGGTCCTCTTTTTTGACCAAATTTTAACTTGAAACCTTGGTTTTAGAATCTTTTGGGCGGCCAATATCCAACGCTGGAAAAACGCCAAGTTCAAATGATTCTTCTAGGTCATCCATACCTTCGTCAGCTGCACGAAAGCACGAAAGCTAATTTCAATGGGGTTTTTTTTCAAGGCTCGTAAAGCTTTCGTCCAGTTTTAAACTTTCTTAATTGAGACCACACGCTCTCACTTAGACGAGACAAAGAGCCACTTCGAAGGCGGTTAACCGTAATAACCCTTCAGGGTTGTTCTTGATCTTGAGTAGTTCAAGCTTGTGGCATTGAGTTCTGTATCTGCACATCATCGTGACTTAACAGCTTGCCAGATAAAGCCTTCTTGGGTTTTGTAGCGGGTAGAGCTTCAATTGTCATCGCTTCTTCTTGAGTTCATAAGGTCAGTTGTGCCCGGCTGTATGTCTTCCTTTGTATTATCAAGCTTACGGTCTTACCTCACCTTGTCCAACAACATGTCCGAGATAAGTTACCTGAGCTTGACCAAACTCGCTTTTTGAAAGATTGATGGTCAGCATTGCTCTGCTTAATCTCTCGAAGAACTCTCGGATAATCCTTAAGTGTTGTTCCCATGTATCGTTGTAGATGATCACATCACATCGATGTAGGCCTCACAACCCTCAAGATCTGCGATGACTTTGTTAATAAGATGCTGGAAAAAGGCCGGCGAATTTTTCATACCAAAAGGCATAACTTTATATTGGTACAACCCGTCTGGTGTGACGAAAGCTGAAATCTCCTTGGCACGTTCGGTCAATGGAACTTGCCAGAATCCTTTGAGAAGGTCAAACTTTGTCACGTATCTAGCTTTTCCCACTTTATCAATGCAGTCATCCATCCGTGGGATAGGAAACGTGTCAGTTTTAGTCACGCTGTTCACCTTTCTATAGTCTGTACACATTCGGTAACTTCCATCTGGTTTAGGAACAAGTATACAGGGAGAACTCCAGCTACTGTTGCTCGGCTCAATGAAGTCATTCTCGAGTAAATACTTAACCTCTTCCTTGAGGTACGTATTTCTGCTTACTTGGATTTGGCCTGTAAGGATGCCGCTTAATTGGATCAGCATTGCCAACGTCAACGTCGTGATAAATCTGATTTGTCCTTGTGGGAACATCAGGAAACAGGTGCTCAAACTCCAGCAGAAGCTTCTTCAGGTCCTGGCGTTGACTCTCTGTTAGGTGAGACAGCTTAGAATCCAAGTTCCGCAACACATTAGTGTTCGTGAGTCGTGTCGTGTCAGTGGGACCAAGCTCACTACCTAAATCTTCTTTAGGCTCAGAAGCAACTACATTAACATTTACAGGTTGTAAAACTGGATCAGTAGTTCTCTCTACATAAGGCTTTAACATGTTTACATGACATAACTGTGTTTGCTTAGGCCTATCTGGAGTAACCAACACGTAATTAAGATCACTTCACTTCTTCTGAATGACATAAGGTCCGAAATACCTAGAATTTAACGGGTTACTCGGTACTGGCAACAATGCAAGGACCTTTTGTCCTGGCTTGAAACTACGCTCTACAGCATCTACATCATATTTCTTCTTCATAGACTTCTGAGATGAACTAAGATTAGCTCTGGCTAATTCGCAAGCTCTAAAAAGCTTAGTACGAAAATATCAACTGAGTAAGCAAAACTGCCGAAATTTGACTCAATATGTATAGTCTATGAGAATGAATATGTTGAAAAGTTAGCATCATTCACTATTATGTAATATCATAAACCAAAATAATGTTCCCTACTTAACTGAGTATTAGCTTTGGGGGCATTGTTTGCGAGGTTGTCAGTTTAGACCAATCTTTTTCTGAACAACATATTTAACCTCAATTCTTATGGAGATGTGCCAAAGAATTTGCCCCACAGTTAAATAAAGCCAATATATTGGTGCTTACATTGCCAATGAATAGTTATCCACAGGGACATTTCAGTATTAATTAAAAGAACAAACAAGATCAACTCACGTTTTCAACGCGACGGCAAACCCACTGACCTAACTTCGCTGACGTGAGGGTGACGGCCGGTAAAGGCTGGTTACCGCTGTCCACTCGTTCCCAGACTCCGGTTCCCCGTTCCCCGTTACCAGTTTAAGTAACATCCTGTTTTTTTTTATATTCTAAAGCTAGTTTGAGCCTGTTTTCCCAGGTATTTTCCCCTTCATTTTAATTTTATCGCGAATGTATTACTATTTTAAAACTGTTCTAACCCTGTTTTATGTTATTGTTAAAGCTATTTTAAGCTTATTTTTCAAGGTAGTTTCCTCTTCAATTTTATCAATGTTTTATTGCTATTTTAAGGCTATTTTCACCCTATTCTATTTTCAACTTGTTTCGTGTATGCTATTTTAATAGTATTTGCTCATCAAATTGCATTGACATGATTCCCTATTTTAAGACTATTTTAAAGCTTCTTTAAAGCTAATTTACATAAGTTTTGGTCAGCACTATGGACTGTTTTTTCGCTATTTTTTGTCTCAAAATAATAGGTTTAAAATGGGCGAAAAAGAGTTAGTGCTTTAAAATAGTCCAGAAAGAATAGTAATGCAGTACAAAATGATACGAATAAAATATCATATGAAATGGAAATATAAAAAAAATTGGCATTATTTTCGTAAGGGTAATGTGGTGCTAGGTGACCTATAAACAGTACAAATAGAAATCGATTTGTATTTTTATCTTTTAGGAGTGACGGTTTGACTGTGTCTTTGATGTATGCCGCAAGGCCGCCACCAGATTTGGATGTCCTCCCCGATCTTAGCAGAAGAATACAAATCCAGGAACCTGCCTGACTTGATTTATACAAACAGTCGAGTTAGGCTAAGTCTATGACATCAAAAATGATGTTCTTTGATGGCATGTTGTAGAAGAAGAAGGTGTTCGCAACACTTAAACAAACGTACATGAAAATTTAAATGAGCAATCTTCGATGCACAAATTTGCATGTTGGTCGACCAAGGACGCAGTTGAATGTTTTTCCTTGGGATCTTGTCCAGGTCGAGACTTTCGCTTCTGTTTTAAATTTGGCCCAGACTGTGGGTAAACATCGCCAGTAAGGATGGTCTGTATGATCACCGGGTTAAAACTTTCAGGTCCATTGGGAAAGTAGAGTAGTCTTCGTCGAAGAAACGTACTCTAGATCGTGTACGTGGCGACCTTGGTTTCCGATGCAAATGAGGCGAGAGTCCATTTTCCTAAATTTCTTTGCTTGACACGATCTAAATAATCATTTTTTTTTTTTTGGAATTCTCTGTAGTGAGACAAGCAAAGTCTGTAATATCACCTTTTCTAGATTGGCCGATACGCGGAAGTAAGTTTAAAAACATGATTCATTAATGACTTTCACAGAAGCAGTGAGCAAAGGCGAGACGTAAAACGTCGCGGTCTCTCTTTTTTTGTCGGCTTCGTTTCGCGGGTTAAGCGGAATAGATGAAGAGGAAGCGATGCCTTTATATAAATATCCCACGCCACTTCGTTTCTGTGCAACAGCTAGCGACAGCAACAACAACAATCTTTATTTACAATATTCAAGTAGAATGGCGTGGCCGAGTGGTTTAGAGGCGCTGGCTTTGTGATTTGTGATTTCAGATGTTTCTTTTATTTATCTGGATTAATTAATCCACAGAATAATTTCGGCAACAGATGGAGATTTCAGTGGAACCGTAATATCTTTTAACTTTGGCTCATGTCTTTTAGTACAATTTCGCCATTTCGCCATTTCGCCATTTCGTGCTTTAAACACGCCCAAAAATTAGTATCCTAAACAACATAAAGTGAAACGACGCTAATAGATATTTACTGATAAAACAAGACTTAATCTTATTCCTTATCGCTTCGAATCCACTCAGTTTTAAGGTCTTTTTCGTCAATTTAACTTCAGTTTCGTTCCAGTTGTTCCAGTCGCTCAGTATATTTTTCATGGGCAGCGGTGCGAAAGCTCTGATTACACTTTCGAAACAACATTTTCCCCCGCAACCTTTGAAATTAACTGCAGCAATGTAAATCAAAGTTGAGTTTTATTACCATCCGGCTTTGTAAAGAGTAAAACGCTTCTCTTGGAAAAGGACTAAGCTGTTTTCACTCGATTAACTCGTCCTCATTACAATTAACCGTTTTGGTCCAAGGATACCCTGTTTGGTCCAATTATGCGTCGCTTAGGAGTACCTTTTCGTTTCGTCATATCTTAAAATAACCATTTGAGTCAACAAATGGGGGGTAAGGGCTATGATTGGTCAAGTGAAAGATCGATTACCGTATAATTAATAAATACTGAGGTTACAAATCCAAACTACGTTTCAACATGAAAAGCAACTACGGCCCAATGTGGAACAAACCAGGTCTTTTGACCTGGCATCAGCTTGAGATGTGTATGATTGTTCTTTTGAGCGCGATTTTTTGCCAAGCTCCGATGTTAGTTCAGGCTAAATCGGAGGTATCGGCACAGTGGCCCAGGGACACTTACGGTAAGTCAAGTTTATTTTCAGTCGTACAAACAGTCAGTTCGGACAATTGCATGAGTTGCTGTAAATTACTGGTCACTCTTACTACTGACGTACTAAGTAGAAGAACACTGATACCGCGGGCGCTATCCGAGACCAATTTGTGGCATCACCCTGAGATCCCTATCGTGTTTCCGCGGAAATGGTTTACTAAGCAAAAGCAAGATTGGGCTTGATCGCAGGTTACGGAGAAGAGAGCATAAATGTGCAACTTGATGACGGAAGAGTGCTGGTGGTTTCATGAGGAGAAAACATTTAAGAAGTTATTCAGAATGTTTGAAGAATCGTACTAAAAACACAACCTGCACTTTCGTCAACGTAGGCAAATCGAGGTGCACTGTATTTCCTTGATTATTGCCTAAGGCGATAATTTTATTTCTCAGTTTTAACTCCCTACTTCAAATAAACCAGAAGTAAACCAAGTTGTTTTCCTCCGATCGAATACTCGCATGCGGACCTCAAAACTAATGTACATAAACTGGTAAGTTTGTATGAATTTTGTTATCTTGCGTATGGAATTAACAGTTACTCTACAAGGGCATGCACTCTGATTAGAAAATGTCTGAGTATAAGGCAACTATATACACAACAAAGGATTTGAGCGTGGACTATTTTGCTAGAGATGCAGTGCCTGGGAGTATGAAGTTCGCTTGCTCTCGACGTTATTTTCGCTAACGTAAAATTCTGAAAGTATTGACTCCCGATACTTCTGGAATTAGCAGTATTGGGGACCACAACTTCCTGGTAGCCGCTACTTTCTGGTAGCTGCTAATACTTCGGTTGGCTAAATTACGTGGCTAACTGAATAAGCCATATATACATTTACTCCCGCTTGAGCACCTTCGCATGGCTTGTAAGAAAACAAAGTAAGATGAAATTGTTTCTCCGACGTTTCTTGGAGAAGGAAGAGAAAAAAGACAAGAAACATGCCTTATAGTAGGCTAGAAAAATTACTAAGCAGTTTTTTTTTTTTTTTTTTTTTTTTTTTTTAAGTAAACGTCCGTACAAAAGACAAAAAGGTCTGTACGAATCTTGCAGTCTGAAGATTGGTGATGGCCATAGCTAACGATCATTCGAAACGCGGAGCTGCATAATAAGGGACCACAGAGACCATTTTAAAGTCGTAGGGTTAAAACATCAGGCCGACTAAGCTAACCCATGATTAGCCTTTGTTCCGTGATTAAATTTGTTACTCGTGGGATAACTAATCCAGTAATAAAAAGCTCTTCCCGAAAGCAGATTTAATCCTCGATTAACTATCCCCCGATTATAGCTCGGACTAAACCAGCAAAACCAGTTATTGGCAGCTTCGCGGCCACGCGCGCGAATAAATAAATAAATGAATAAATTAGTAATTAAATAAAATATATAGATTTAGCCAAGCCTAAAAGCGGAGCTCCATCCACAGTTATTTATTTTGATGTTATTAATAATTAAAATAATCCAACAAATAAGGCAAATTTTGGACGGATAAGTTGTTTTGGCCCGAAATCCCACCGTATCCGCTATGGATTACAATGAGAACAGAGAAGATAAGTCAACCTCAGAAAATGCTAAGGCCCTGAAACTCATATTGAAGCCTAAGATGAAATCAATGAAAGAAGAAAGGTGGAAAGACAAAGCTTTGCATGACCAGTATCCCAAGATACTAGAGAAGCCCCACGTGGACACAATCACCACCAACAAATGGTTGTCAAACAATCTGAAAGGAGAGACAGAGGGACTACTTGTGGCAGCTCAAGATCAGTGGACCATATTGTATCTGGATGTGAAGCCTTAGCCAAAACAGAGTACATCTCCAGGCACAATAATGCTGCAGCACATCTCCATTGGAGTATCTGTAAAGATCATGATCTCAAGATCACAGACAAATGGTACTAACACACACCAGAGACTGTGATGCACAATAAAGACAACAACCTCACCATCATGTGGACATGCCAGTCATTACTGATAGAACTAAAACAGCGAATAGACCTGACATCATTGTCAAAGATTCAGTAAATTCCACCTGCAAACTGATTGATATGACTGTCCTATCAGATAGAAACATCGCACTGAAGGAAATCGAAAAGAAAAGCAAGTACAAAGACCTAGAACCAGAAATGCAGAGGATGTGGTATATGAAAACCATTGTGATCCCTGTAGTTGTTGGTGCGCTTGGCACAGTAAAGAAGGGGATGGTAGGAAACATCGAGAAAGTATCCAAGAGTGCTAATGCGACAGAGATTCAAAAGATCTGCATGCTGGGATCGGCGCGAATCCTCAGAAAGGTGCTTAGTATCTGAACAGTGACATTGACTTGAGTGACTGATGCCCTAGGTGCATGGTTTGCGCCTGGCTGATGCACATAAAAAACACCAGCAAAGACTGTGATGATAGAGACAATATTAATAATAATAATAATAATAATAATAATAATAATAATAATAATAATAATAATGGTGGGATAATGAAACGAAAATTGAGCCTTAATTTACGGATAGATTTTAGGGGAACCAGAGAGGAAGACGGTTAATGGTTAGCGATATGCTGCTTTTCGGGTGTTCCTTGATTTGGTCACAGTAGAAAAATTTGAGCGTTGATGTCAACCCTGCGCGGACCCAATGCACGCGTGCGAACCATGGCTTGCGTGATGCGCAGAATGTGTGCGTACTAACAAAATTAAGGGATTTACAATTCCAAAAGCCATCGGTGGTATAAAGTAAAACTACAAGCTACAAGCCTCTAATTTGGCGCCACAAGCTTCTAATTTGACGCCAAAAATTGGTCGCCGGCGTCCAGCATGGCTATTCGCTCGTAGTTCGTTTAGTGTCGCCGGGCAGGATAATAGTTGGGTTATTTTGAACAAACTATACTATTACTGGTCAAATTAAACCTGGAATTCTTAAGTTAACTATTAAAAGAGTCCAAAGCAGCTTTGGCAGCATCGTCTTTATTTTTGCTACGTGAGAAGAAAATGGCAATTATCTTTGACTGCCGCTCGTGCTTCGGACGCAGCCGCCCTATCCAAGATTGTTCGTGGGTTGAAGGGTTAAATTTTCTTTTTTATGCGATGGTTGACCTAAGTCATTGGCTTTTAGCTGGCAAGCACTCTCTAGATTTCTTCGAATGTTCGTTATACATAACAAAGAGGCTCTCGATAGCTGTCACGTGTATGTCACCCTTTACGTAGCCCTGCACCTGCACTCACATCGATCAGCGGATTCTCCCCACTTAAAAGGGGTTGAGGACTGGGAACAAGACATTGGTTCGCCGCCATACTTTTGAGCGTCGGAGTTAATCATTTTGAACAGAGTTTTCAGGTCACAAGTGATTTTTCCTCTTTATTAGGTATCGAAAAAATTCGTGCTCAGTTAGAAACATGTCAGATCATAAGAAACGTGTACACGAAAAGCAAGACCTGCAGTTGAAAAATTCGAGCTTGAATGCCACGAAATGTCACTGGAATTTAAGAGATGAGCCGTCTGAAATATTTTTCCCTCATTTTTCATCGTTGATAGCGGTAGGCTTCTATCTTACAGGATTGACTACAATTTTACAGTGTAAGTAAGCTTATTTTACGCTAGGTTTTTGAGTGGGTTAGTGTAAAACCCATAATGTGGTGATTTTAGTGAGTCCTGGGACTTATCTCATGAAAAATCATGAATCCCAGTCTAGAGTTCAAAACCCAATGAGTCCTGTCAGAACTCTCATGAAACCAATCTTCCAGACAAAAAATTCTTCACTTTGCTGGAGGGAATTGGCGGCTGTTCTCCAAAACATAATTTTTTGGCTCGGCATAGGCTGTAAGACCTTTTTGGGTGGCATTTCTAATTTCTTTTTAACGCAAACTAAATCTTCAAAGAATCGACTAGAAGATTTACGAAAGTTATGAACCTTTATGCGCCATCTTGGCTCAGCAACATGCTTTTCATATATGGCAAAAATAATGAGTAACCACTCCATCAGTAAAATGAACTTGACCGCTTTTGAAAAAGAAACAGTTGTATTGGAGAATTTGTGTGAAAGTAGTTCTGTCTATTTGTTCCAAAAATTATTCTTAACCTTTTTTCATGATGAGACAATATTACTCTTTTGATTGGAGGTAGCTTTTAATACACATTTCAAATCAAACATGGCACTCTTCAAAAAATATTTTTCATTGAATCAATTGATCGTTGCTTCCTAAGGGATGCAGGCTGTGTCCTTGAGAATTTTTATGCATCAGGGATGCAGGACACAGGGGTAACAAAATCACTGGGACTGCGGACAGCAGACTACAGACAGTAACTGCAGAAAGGGCAAAATGACTGAGTGTCAAATGTGAGCTGCAGACCAAGGGTACTAAACTGCAGACTGCACACTATAGAGTTTTTAAATGAATGATATCAACATTCTTCACATTAGAGAGCTGATCTTAAAGAGGCTAACTGAAGCATTATTAAGGCTAACCTGGATGTAGTATCCAGGCTAACTGGAGTGATATTCAGTCTAACCAGAGCACTATTCCATCTAACCAAAATGCAGACTATTAGCCTGAATGATCATGTTCACAATCAACCTCCATAATGGAAATAACACGATACAGTGGACATTTATACTATAACTGTAGTATGCAGTTTACCATCAGTCTGCATTTAACCCCAGTCTGCAGTGCACGTTTTGAATTACTCTTACCATTTTCAATGCAAAGTGGAAGTGAAATCTGAATGTTTTTGTACATTTTCCAATTACACAGGCCATCAAAGAATATACAATTGTACAATCATTACCATGTCCCTTTCATAAGGTAGCCACAGAATTGTTAAAAAACAGTCTCCCTTAAAAGAAAAACTCCCTTGACCCTCCCTAAGAATGACTTGCACACTTTACTCTTTCTAATGCCAGACGATTTTACTCTTCAAAGGGAGACTCGTTAGAGGTTAAAGGGTTAAAATATGTAGAACAGCTAAACTGTTGGAATTTTATAATAAGCAGTACGTCTGATCAGTACACAGTGAATGACGCAATACGTAAATTAGTACCGTATTTTCTTGATTAAACACGGAACCCCAATATTACACGCCGGCCTCAAAAAAATACTGGATCCAAACTGCAGATTTTTAAATGAACGCCTGGTGCATTTAATTGGTGCCCCGGCAAGTGATCGAGGTCCCAGGGTTTTTTTGTTGTTGTTGTTTTTCCCTAACCCTGAAAGGTTGTAAAATATATTTGGGAACTTTATTTGTGAACTTAAAACTAACTTTATTCATATCACTCACTTGCTCCTACATCAATCAAATATTGTTTATGTTCTGTTTGTTAATACAAATCTTGACTGCTGTGCCATATGTATGGTACCATAATACTGTAACCTTGAGTAATTCAGGAGCAGGATGAACGAAAAAATCGTCATGCTCTGACAGACTGCCCCTACAGTGTAGGTCTCTGAGAATCAGTAATAAAGGCTGAAAATCGCATGTCATTAATATTTTTTTGCTGGACCCCAATTATATGGAGGCCTCAAAAAAAAATAGCTGGGTCAAATTAAAACTGCCGGTTTTTAAATAAATACCTAAGGCATTCAATTGAGAAAATACGGTATCTTTAGAGCACATACAGGAAAGTGTCTCCTCCCATATATGTAGTTAAGTGTTGTGTTTTAAAGTTAAAAATGGTATGGGTAATAAATTTATTTAGTTCCCTGGTTAGAATCTAGTTGTACATACATGTACATGCAGTTTGTGACAAATTGTATGGCTATTACGTTAGTTACTGTAATTTAATAGTCCGTGACTGATACTAATGTTGAATAATTAATTTTTTTATTCTGTTTGCAGAATGCTAGAATGATTATAATTTATTGGTTCTATTTGACACGCAAATCTTATAAGAGGTGTGCAGGTTGTGGTTTCACTAGATAGTCCAAAGGGAACCGGAGTTGTAGGAATATCATGACTCCAGATTTGTCCTATGTTTGCCAGCAAAAGCCTATACTAACTATGTGCTGCTTGAATAAAACAGTAAAACCCTCAATCAGTCTGTAATCATTGCAGGCTCTGTTAAATTTTCTTCCTAGACTCTACCTCATTTTTTGACAATTGTTCGTATTTTGGCCAATCCACAATAATGTTCAATCCCTAACAAGACCAATCACTGTTAAGAGATGTGTGGTTTTCCACTGGCTAAGG